>SNQJ01S0151078.1:5677-17799 GCA_010110895.2 Picea sitchensis
GCGTACTTCAACATTTTCAACAACCCCATGTGTGGGTATTACTTTAGATTCAAAACCACACACATTCCTATAAGGCCTAGTGACCTTCAAACCCACTTGTTGCATGACTTTAAGAGACATATTGTTGGCACCAACACCTATATCTAGCATGCAATTGTTGAGATTTTTTTTGTTCATTGCTAAAGTCATGAAGAAAGGAGGGTTTTCACCATATTGGACCCTGAAATGATCAACTTGCAACATAATAGGGGGATCCATAGGTTCATCTGATCTTGAAAAGAAAGTATCAAAGTGTTCCTTGATGGATGGGATCTTGATTGCTTCTCTTAGGGGAACATTCACATGCATATTTGATAACACCCCTTCGAAGTCAAAATTTAGGTCAACCTTACCAGCCTTGGAAGTCTTGGGAAGAAGTATCTCCAAGGGCGAGGGCTTTGGCTGATCAACAACAGGTTGTTTCAAGTTCTTCCTTCTGTATACTTGAACTTCTTGTTTCTTTATCTTTTCTCATGATTCTTGATCCAGGTTGTTTATTACCGCCATCCTTGCTGCTCTGGCTGCTTCCCTCACGACTTCTTGATGTTCTATACCTGTGATATTTATCTAAGGAAGCTCCATGAAATAATCCATATTGTTGACTTGCTGATGGATAGCATTATAAGGACATTCATGCTCCCAATTTGCTTCACTGCATTCCATGCACCAGGGATTTTCATCAACAATGTTTGTAGGGGCCAAGGTATTTGGAACTTCATGCTCATTCTTTGGCTTGTAAAATTGGTTCCCTTTTTGGAATTTTCCTTTGTACGGGGTCCTGGGTGCTTGGATCTGGGATTTTTCAAGTCTGACAATCCGACTCATCATTTCTTCTTGATTCTTTATGATGCCATCCATGGAGGCTTGTAGCTTGCTGATATTGGTACATAGATCTGAAGTAGGCTCAACATTGTGTACTATTTTCTGCTTGGTGTCTATTCTCCCCCTTGGGTTAGCAAAAGGCTCAATTTTATATGAAAGGAGGTTCCCTTCTATCTTGGTGGTGAGATCTTGGGATTCTTGAATGGACTGGGGGTTTTTGTCTCTAAGAAGATACCCTAGTTGGCCATTGAAAGATCTGGTGTAAATATGGACAAGGTAGTCATCTTTCGGGTGATGGCTTGCGGGAATTCTTTGTAGCAATGTTTCGAATCTGGTGTGAAACTCCCGAATGGACTCATTTTCATACTTAGCAAGGCTATTTAGTCGAGTGAGAATCATATTAGGGTCTTCTTTGATACTCCATATTTTGAGAAAGGCCTCTTCAAGTCTATCCATGGTTTTTATGCTTCCGTCAGGAAGGCTTAGGTACCAACACCTTGAGGCATCATAGACAGTAGCGGAGAACAACTTCATGACCAAATATTCAACATCATCACTGATGGGGTGAAGTTGAAAGAATGCCCAAAAGGATAAATGTTTGAGGCTGCACCCATAAAAGAACCACAATTCAACTGCACTAAAATGAGGATAAAAGAGATATTAGTACTTGATAGTGTGACAAGAATCATCTCTTTGATAGAAGGTGTGCATCTTAGTCAGGACAAGCACAAGAAATTATTCTCCATTAATATCCAAATAAATAAGGAGCTCTTGATAAAAATGTTTGATACACACAACTAACATGATATTTTCTTAGAAGTAGTAGTGAAGATTCATAATCTACATATAGTCACACATCTTGAGCCCTATTCCTCGAGTTGTCTTAGCACAAGCAAGGACTTGCACATTCAATGTAAGTGCAAGGTAAAATTTCCCATCTTAATGCAATATATCGATGAGGCAAAACTCGATATGGTTCCATTAGATGCATATGGTTTGATTTTTGGCAATCCTTATCTATGGAATCTAGATGCAATCTATCTATGATGCCAAACCAATATAGACATGTCAAATACAACCTAGCATACTTAGTGGTAGCACATAAATATAAAGCACCCTTTTATCTAATTCTAATATGTGAAGCAAATAACAACTTAAATAGATTGGACTATTTAAGTTATAGACATACAAGCATGAACAAAAATGAAACAATATATTGATTGAAACATACACAAAGTATATTATACCATAGTTACATTGTTTATATATGTGATTTGTATACTCTGTGAAAGAAGAGCATGAAAAGGAAAATATGCTCTACTCTATTATTTTGCATCATACATACTATACATAAGAATTACATTGAGTTGCAAGAATGTACATTATGTTTCCAAAGATAGATCAATTTTATAATTGTCAATGATTGTTTTCCTATTGGCATGCCATGTGTTGTTATTGACATGCAAGTGTAGCTATCTTAGTGTTGGTTGGAATTCTTGGCACATGTAGGCCACTAAGGTAGATGCATGCAGGTTATTGGGGTGGGCATGCACATGCCAAAAAGGTGTGTGTGCATAGGTTGTTTAAGTGTGCACACATAGCTTCGAACTTGACATGCACAATAGGGTTTTAGTATATCAAATATTATAGAAGATTTTGTAGAAATTATAGCTCAGATATACACTAAGTCATAAACATATTTCAACCTCCTATAAAGCTTCAACAATAAAGAAATAACTCAACACTAAACTATACTTTATGAGAATAAATACTAAATGATAGAGATCTGAAACTAAAATAGCAACGGAAATAATAATGAACAACATACAAATCACTCCATATGACACTATTAATTTATGGGCAATGCCCCTGGAAAAACCCAACTTGGGAAAACCAGTTCAAGGAGATTTTATTATTGAGCTCTAGGAAATATTTTTGAGTTTACAACAACATTAATATAAACAATAAATACAGAACTTATCTCATCCTCCTTGCACAATATTCATCTCTAAAATAGTGTCAAAAACAACCTTGAACAATGTTCCTTTGTTGTAAGGCTTGTATGACCTAGTACAATAATCACAAACTCTAAATTTGCATCAAAAATCACGCCCGAGAATTGTTGCTCTGCACAAACATCCGCTATATGGATTTCTCATAGAAAGGTGCTTTGGAAATCATGCCAAACTGATCCTGAATGGCTGCCTTAATTTTTGTTCCTCCCTCTTGATGTTCAACCAACATTAAATTTTGTAATACCTTCACAAATATGCATTGTAAAGACTGATATAAATGCTGAAATTTACCTAGGGATGCATGCCAATCCTCTCCTAGGGATGTGTGCCTACCCTCCTTGTTACTGCCCTCTTTCCTCCAAGCCCAATCTCTCTTGGGATGTGTTACTCTTCACCTTGCGTCTCTCCTCTCCTCAAAGTGTACGACCTCTCTCCCTCAAGTGATGCCTTTATGTAATTTTAATGTGTAACTCCTTTAACCCTTGGTCTCCCTTGAGTGAATCTTCACTTTCCCTTGAGATCAACGGTCACGACTTAATGATTTGCTAACCTCACATCTTTGCAAGACACATCATGCAAGCTAATGTGTGGATGAACCAACATGTGAAGCTTTGGTCAAATTCACATTACTCACTCCCTCACTCTGCATTATAGCAACCAACTAAGAACTTTCCTTGTGAGGAGTGGGTGATATGTGGGAGTTTTATGAACATCTTTGAACTTTATTCCTCATAGACATCCCACATGGTTTCAACAATGGAGGGTTGAATGGCCAAAACCTTAAGCATGCAGTATGCCAAAGAGACGAAGGGATGATTAAGCAACTAGATGTATAAACACATTGACCGATCAATAGTGGATAGATGACGAGGGGTGTTTCACGTCATAGAAGAAGAAAAATAAGGATTTTATTGACATCACATAATTGACAATTCCTTTGGTTATACATTTATCAATATTACTTAAATATCTCACCGAGTGATAAGAAATAAAACAAATTATGGACTTCGAGGTTGGTGCAGGTGACTTGTGTTTGTGAAGTATTCAGTTTTAGATAATTCATATAATGATTTGTATTCCTCAACACACCAAGAGGCTTATAGTGTTGCTCGGTCCAAAATAAGGAAGGATGCGAAATCATAAATAGAGGGAGACAAAAGGCACTAGTAGAGTATGTATGATTGGTATGATTTAGATATTTTGTTTTTTAGTATGAATGTTGACCAAAATGTTAGGTTTGATTTACTTTACTACGTATTTATCTTTTTATGAGCTTCGGGACAATGACATGATATTTGAGTAGGAGAATGTTTTTTTTTATAGAATATTCTCACTAATTACTCTTGTTTGGAAAAGAAAGGAGTATTTACATGTTTACATATGCTATCTATGTCTTGATGTTCTACGACACATTTACAAATTTTTATAAAACGTAAAAAATAATCTAAATTTTAACTTCTATCATAGACAATTTTGATGCTCTATGTTAATTGTCAATAAATGGCTATCAAGTAATCACCCTAACATTACTTTTAAATTCCATGGAGGAATTTATGTTGGTGCTAGTGTCATTTCGACTTCCCTATTGTTGACCATAGACAAGTGTGTTGATGATTACAATTGCATGAGACATCCTCCCAGACACACACTGAGTGAGTTAGACTGAGAGAAAGCCCATGAGTTGGGTGTGTGGTTCCTCTTTGAGACAGAGAATGAACGTTGTGTCCCCCTATGTGGGGTGATGAATCCCATGAGTTGGGTGTGTGGTTCCTCTTTGAGATGGATATGGAATGTTGTGTGCCCCTATGTGGGGAAGCCCATGAGTTGGGTGTGTCATTCTCTCTGAGACGAAGATGAAATGATATGTGCCCCTGAGAAGGGAAGATGCCCATGAGATGGGTGTATCGTTTGAGATGCAATGATGTGTACCCCTATGAGGGGTGAAGGATCCCATGTGATGGGTTTATTATTCTCCTCTATGCAAATATTTGAGATGATACGATAATCCAAATGATTCTCCTTTGTAATGTAGTGAGAAAGAGATATGATTATTTGGACGTGCCTGTGGCTGAGCACAGGTGAAGGTGATCCTAGTGGCTGAGCACTAGTGAGTGTGGTTCTCCTTTGAGACAAAGTGAGATAGATATGTGGACATCCCTATGGTTGAGCACAAAGGGATGTGCCCCTAGTGGATGAGCACTAGTGGGTGTATGAGATCCATTGCTATATTGTACAATAGTCATAATTACCTGTAACCCTATTTGTGATGTAAAGGGTACAGGTCGGCCCCACCATAAAGTGAAAGATAATTAATATAGTAATTATTAATTATATTCTAAGTTATTGAGGTCGGCCCTATTGTTCCAATAGAAACTAATGTTGACATGTTCTGTCTAATATAAATAAAGTCAATTTCCCCATTGAGGAATCATATCACAAGTGTGAGTTTGGAAATTTCAACAAACACTTGTTCTTGGGAAAAGTGTGCACCTCTCTTGGGCGCTAGTCTTCTAGGGTTTGTGAGCACCCTTTTGTGTGCTAGGTTTTTATGACAGTGGAGGTATTTATCTTGAATTATATATCAAAGGATTGGCTAGGTTTTCTTCCCTTGTTGAGAAGGGTTTCCCATGATACTTCTTGTGTACTTGTGCATGGTGTTTCTTCTTCTGATCTTGGTTGCTGCAACAAATTGTTTATGGTTTAAGTAAAATACTAAAAAATTGATGAACTTGATGCTTAAGCCTATATTACTGAAAAATCAACATGGTATTAGAGCATAGGTCTTGAAGAACCCATTTCACAAACAAATTGCAGTCATCCTCTCTCTCTGCAAAACCGTACGACCCTCCTAAGGTTTGTAGAAAATCCGTATGACCTACCTTTCTGAGGAGTTTCAACACTTGTCACTTGGATGTTGGGGATAAAAAGTGCATGGGAGTGTATGACCTCCTCCAACACACCTCCATCAAGCTTTAGATTGCATTTCCAAGCATTTCTACTTTTTGGCCCTAGGGTTTCTAGGATTTCACTAATTTTTGTAGAAATTACAGAATTAGGGTTTCTGCAACTCATTGAAGGAGCTCTTCAGCTCACTAGTGTTCTCCTATATTTAAAAGGCTTATTGTTGGCAGTCATAAATCCAAAAAAACCTAAAAGTGCTAGCCTAGCCTAGCCGTTAGGTTTTCTACCCCAGTTGACAAGGGTTGGGAAGAATATAAAAATATGATGAGCATAATCATGATGGAAGACAAGCTTGGTGGATCAAGCAAACTTAGTTCCTGGAAGCCAAGACTTCAACGAGATGAATACATCAACATATCAACACCCTCAGTGTAATATTCCATATATAAAAGAGTATGTATAACAAAAATAAAAGCTAGAAATGGCAGATGAACAACAATATAACTAGAACAAGACCACAATAATACCAAAATGATACCAAAATAATACTCGAAAGAGCACTTTGATTACTGAGAGCAATGTTCACTTGCCTCTTTGAGGGGGAAATCTCCAGCAGAGTAGATCTCTATTACAATAATATCCAAGACAAAATTTCTCATACCCTCGACTCTTATTTATACTAAATATGTCTATCAAAATAACCATCTAGAGGAAGATCCTTATAGAAGCAAAAACTTCGATTAGGTCTTCTTACATTGGACTTATTCTTCCTTATTGCTAGGCCTTATTAATATTTACCTTTATTACATGGAAATATATTATTCTACCTACGTGAGGGTTAGGTACCTAACATGTCCTCCCCCTTAAAAACAACCTTGTCCTCAAGGCTTGAGATGGGGAAATTGTTGTTGAATGGTAGTTGGTTCCCAAGTGACATCTGTTGGAGTTGTATCTTACCATTGGAATAACACTTCCTTGATGGTTCACTAACGTAGATGATGCTCATGCTGGTCCAAAACTGCTTGTGGTTGTAGCCAAATGGAGCCTTCTTTTTCCAACTCGGGAAGGTTGGTTTGAGTTTGGCACTTAGTTCCAATCACCTTCTTTAAGTAGGAAACATGAAAAATAGGATGGAGCTTGGAATGAATGGGAAAATATAACTGATAGGCCACCTGTCCCACACGCTTGAGAACAGTATAAGGACCATAAAATTTGGGCGCCAGTTTGTGAAAATGGTCAGCCTTGAGGGAATTTTTCTTGTAGGGTTGCATTTGAAGAAACACTTGATCTCCTTCTGCAAATTGACGTTCAGAACGACCTTGATCTTCTCGTTGCTTCATGCAATTCTGGGCCATGAACAAATTATATTTGAGGGTATGAAGAATAGGCTCTCGAACTGTAAGCATTTGGTCAACCACCTGGATCTTCGAGACACCTGGAAAATATGAGAGAACTGAAGGTGGATTTTGTCCATATACCGCTTCAAAGAAGTAATGCGGGTAGTTGTATGGTACGAAGTGTTGTACCACCATTCAACTAGTGGTAACCATTGAGCCCATTGATTTTTCCTTTCTGATGCAAAACACCTCAAATACGATTCCAAACACTTGTTGACAATTTCAGTTTGACCATTAGTCATGGGATGATAAGTTGTGCCGAGATGAAATTGGGTGCCTTGTATCTTGAATCGGTCTTGCCAAAAATTGTTGGTGAAAGTTGGGTCGCGATCAAAGACAATAGAATGCAGGATGCCATGAAGCTTGAAGACCCGATCCATGAAAATTTGAGCGACAGTGGATGTTGTAAATGGGTTTTGAAGAGAACATAAATGAGAATACTTGGAAAGAAGATCAACTACCACCATGATGACTGATTTATTGCCTGATTTAGGTAAGCCTACGATAAAATCCATAGAGATATTCTGCCAAATATCAGGTGGAATCGGAAGCGGTTGTAGTGTCCTAGGAGATTTGATTGTTTCTCCCTTGTTGCATTGATACACATAACATTCAACCACAAAATTACGAATGTCTTGTTTCATACCATCCTAGAAAAAATAACGTTTGACCCTGTCATAGGTTTTGGTAAACCCGGAGTGCCCAGTTGTGGGTGTAGCATGAAGCTCAAAAAGTATCGTGGATTTAAGTTTTGACAGTTTACTTAAATACAAATGGCCTTTGTATCGAAGCTCATCATTGAGCCAAGAGTACCCTGGGGAAACTGGAGAATTGGACTTCAATTGTTGTATCAGATGCAAACGTTTTGGACCGTGTAGCCAGTCCTGGTGAACAACTTGGGGCCAATCTGGTACAATGAAGGAGAGATAAAAAAAAATGGACCCTTCATCTTCATATTTTCTGGAAAGTGCATCAACAACCACATTGTCTTTTTCTTTCTTGTAAATTATCTCATAATCATATCCAAAGAGCTTAGTCACCCATTTTTGTTGCTCTGGGGAGGAAATGAATTTTTCCAGAAAATACTTGAGGCTTTGATGATATGTCTTAATTTGGAAGTGTTTCCCCAATAGATAAGGGTGAAAAATATCCATGATATGCATAATAATCAACATTTCCTTTCATAGATTGATTTTCCTAAATTTCGCTCGAACAATTATTTGYTGGTAAAGGCCAAAGGCCGACCCTCTTGCATAAGGACAATGCCAATTCCTTTCCCAGAAGCATCACATTCCAGTACAAATGTCTTTGTGAAATCAGGAAGGGTCAGGACTGGAGTGGTGTACATGACCATCTTCAAGGTTTGAAAAAATCGAGAAGCTGCTTGAGTCCAAGTGAAAGAATTATTTTTAAGGAGTGCAGTGAGAGGTGCCACAATATTTCCATAATTCCTAAAAAACTTGTGATAATAACTTGTTAAACCCAGAAATCCATGCAAGATTTTGAGAGTCTTTGGGTGAGACCAATCTTGCATAGCTTCAATATTTTTAGGATCCACCCTGATGTTGATCTTGCCAACAAGATGACCCAAGTACTCGACTTTCGAGGCACCAAAATCACATTTAGATTGTTTGAGGAAAAGTTGGTGCTGAGAGAGTAGATGGAGAACTTGATCCACATGATCAAGATGGGTTGTCCAGGTTTTACTATAGATGAGGATATCATCAAAGAAAACTAAGACAAAATGATGAAGAAAAGGACGAAAGACATTATTCACGAGGCTTTGGAAAGTGGAGGGAGCATTACACAAGCCAAAGGGCATGACCAAAAACTCATAGTGGCCCTCATGAGTTCTAAATGTAGTCTTAGGAATGTTTGTTGCTTTCATACGGATCTGGTGGTAGGTAGAACAAAGATCAAGTTTAGTAAAGAATTGGGTGCCACTCAATTCATCCAAGAGGTCATCAATGATAGGAATGGGAAATTTGTCTTTAATGGTGAGTTTGTTAAGGGCGTGAAAGTCAGGACACATGCGCCAAGAACCTTCTTTCTTAAGGACCATGACCACAGGTGAAGAGTAGGGTCTAGTACTAAGGCGGATAACACCTGCGTTGAACAGGTCTTGAAATTTTTTCTCATTTTCATTTTTTGGGAAAAGGGGTGACGATAGGGATGAATATTGGGAGGAAGGGTTCATGGGATAAGGGGAATAGAATGATCATGAACACCACGGGAAGGAGGAAGTACTTGGGGAGTAGAAAAAACCACTTAATGTTTAGAGAGGATGGATTGGAGGTCCTGCAACACAGAGAGTGTCTCAGTTGCTTGTATGGAATGGAGTTGGGCAATAATTCCAGAATGACCTTTTTTGAGCATCTTTTCCATGCGATGGGAAATAATTATCTCTGGGGAACCGAAGGTGATGCCTTGGAACTTATATTGTTGGCCCTCCAGGTCAAATTGCATTGTTAATTCCTTAACATCTATGAGAATGGGACCCATAGTCCTTAGCCATTATGCAACCAACACAATGTCACAACTGCCCATGTCGATAGAAAACATATGGGATTTCAGGTGGTATTCACCAATTTGGAGACACACATTTTCACAACGCTCTCCACATTTCATGGACCCACCATTGGAAATCATGTATGGAAAATTATTGACTGCATGGGTATAGCAATTAGTTTCTTGGACAATGTGGCGATGAATAAAATTATGGGTACTTCCACTATCAACAAGAATGATGACCTTCATATGCTTGATGCAACCAATTAGCTTGATGGTTTGGGGAGAAGAGAAGCCGGAGAGAGTATTTAGGGAAATGACTGGTTCTACTTCGGGAGGGTTTGAGGGAGAGGTTATGTCAGTGGGTTCAGGTGACATTGACATAAGGGGAGCCTCAACATCATCTTCTGAAACATCCTTCGAGATGGCCATAAAAATATTTTGTTCCTTACACTTGTGTCCCGAAAAATATTTGTCATCACAATTATAACAAAGGCCTTTGAGTTGGTGTTCAACCATTTTGACCCTGGTCAATTTCTGGATCTTTAGTGGAGTATAAGGAGGACTGGGAGTTATTGGTTTAGTGTGAGGAATAAAGGAGGGTTTTCGATTTTGAGAAGAGACAACCTGTTGTGCTTCTTTAGATCTTTTAGTATCGTCCACCCAACTCTGAGGCCGAGCCACGAGGACATGAGAATGAATCTCATCCTTGAGGCCACTGATAAAAAATTCTCAAAAAAAATAATCAGACATGCCCTCTGTACGGAAATCCAGTCGCTCAAAAGAAGCTATAAATTCTTCCACTGTGCCATATTTTTTCAACTTTGTCAAATGGCGTAAATGGTTGGTGTCAGTGTCAAAGCATTCATAAATCTCTACCACAAAGTCTGTCCAAGCCACATACCCTTGGCGAGATTTTTTTCTCCATTGCCACCATTGCTAACGTTCTTGATCTAGATGGAGAACACCATACCGGAGTTTGGCCAATTCATCTGTAATGCCATACAAAGAGAAATAATGTTCCATTTGAGTTACCTAGCCAGTGGGATCTGATCCATCAAATTTGGTCACATCCACACGTGGAAGGCGTAGGTCACGATGAAAGTGATGGGGCTGAAAATTATGGGAATGAGAGGAAGTTTCACCTTTAGTATGCAAAGATGGGTTAGATAAGGGAAGATCTGGAGGGATATGCAGCTTGGCATAGATCATCGTAGTGAAAAATTCAAGTTGGGTAGTAATTTCTTGTTTGAACTCTTGTTTGAGTTCTACGATTGAGGCAACGATGGAGGAATGCATATTTTGATTGATGGTGGAAATATTGGCACTGAGTTATCGCACTTCTTGTTGGGTTTCTGTGAAATTAGAATGCAAGGTAGTGAAGAAAGCTTCCAAGTCTTGGATATGGGTATGGGCCACGATGACAAGGGAACACGAAAAGGGGCAGGTGTAACCACACAAAAAATGGGTTATGGGTGAAGTGTATCACAATGATCAGGGAAACAAGTTGAATCCAATGGGGTAAATCCCAAATAAGGGTGTTGGAAGGGGGTTGGGTACACAAGAAAAACAATTTGCTGAAAAATGATAGGTATGATTGCGATAAGGGCAAAGAGAGAAATACAACATAATAGGTCTCAAATAATGGTGCCAATAGGATCTAGATTTATACTCCGATCTGAAGAATATTGCAGTGATGAAATGCCCAAATGCTTAACATGAAGAAATGTGTAGTAATTTCTCATCTCAAATACAAAATACATAGTTGCACCGCAATAGATCTTGTCTGTTTTGTTTTGTTTTGTTTCCGTCCCAAGGGTTAGGTATTTAAGGGTTCTACAGACAAGAGTTTTCCCTATGATATATCTCTTTGATATACGTGCGGGGTCTAACAGTAGTACTTGGCCCAATATCTCAGGGCACCAACTAAGGAGGCTAGATCATGCCCTTAGTCGTACTACCCGACTATGCAGGTACTAGAGAGTATCTTCCTGAGTGTTGTTCTCGGTGGCACTATAACAGTCAGGTGTCTGATTGGTTTATCTATGGAGGGCTTCAAGAGATCTAGGTCGATCCGTATATAGGTGTTGTCTGATGCGCTACCACTCGAAGGGGTACCAACAAGGGTTACAAGGGTGGCCAACATATGTGCGATTAAGTGACACTTGTAGTTCCTGCATGTATGAATCCCTGACCCCGGGTTTATGTGTGTAATGATAGATCTTTGTAGCTTAAATACGCCATAATACGTCTCTACCCCAAAAAAAAAATTACCCACAATTTTCTATCGAGGAAGGTGCTCTGATACCCCTTGTAATATTCCAATTATAAAAGAGTATGCAGAACATAAATAAATAGATAGAAATGGAAAATGAACAACAATATAACCAAAACAACACCATAATGATACCAAAATGATACCAGGATAATACAAGAATGA
>SNQJ01S0151078.1:22385-45526 GCA_010110895.2 Picea sitchensis
CATCCTGCTTCTAGGGTTTGGTGATAGGGCCTTGCCTTTGCAACACTCTCCCTCACCTCACTCTCATGTCTTGATGCTAGCCGTTTTGCCAAGATAAACCTAAGGAAGGAGGAAAGAGCACGAGGCCTTGCTTAAGCAACACCGGAGTGAGCCTTTTTCCCCTAGGGTTTTGATTCTGGGGCCCTGCCATTGTAGCACTTCAGAACCCTTCCCTCTATTCCTTATCCTTTTCCATTCAACCTTGCGTCCTCTCTTGAATTGACTCCATTTACCCTTAGGCATTGATCTTAGGTCTCCAACGTTGAAGTGATAGTGGTCAAACAAACTCTTGAAACTCTTATAATTTGAGACCCTAACTAACTACTAACCTTAACAAGGTTGACGTCATTCTTGGTTATTCCATCTTGATGCAGCATTTTGTCTTTATAAGCAATTAGATGGTGTTTTGAAGCATTTATTGAGTAAGAGATTGATTAGATACATTGTTTGCTGCATCATCTCGATATTTATTGATGAATTGATATTGTTCCATTGCTATTATTGATAAACATTGATCTCATCAATATCTATTGTCATAATTGTTGATATATTGATATCAGATAGTTGTATGAAGTACTAACCCATTGAATCATAGCCTGCATGTATTGTTTTGTTGTTTCTTTGTTCCAGGAAGGTGTTCTCATTTGGGCCTACACTTCATTATTGGCTATTTAGCCGGACTATCTGCTCTTGGTGGTAACCTGTGAGGAGGGAATTTTACTTTGACCTTTACACTTTAGCCTCTTCAAAACCCCAAGTTGTCGGGGACGTCTCCCTTGGGCCTAACCTCCCTAAAGAGAAAGAACCTCCCCATTGAGGTGACATTGGGTGGGGTAGGTTCCTATTATGCCAGTTTGGCCTCTATCTTCTAGCATTTTGACCAAGCTACAAACTGTGCGATAACAATATTCATTAGTTGTCTACCTATAGAATTGAAATACATATTAAGGCTAGAAACTTTAGCGTTGAGTAGTTCAACGTAGCTCAATAATATGTCCATTTCTTTCTTCATATAAGAGTGAATAATGACCATAAATTGTGTAGTAATTCAACAACTATGTGAAAAATGAAGCTCTGATACAAATTTGATCCCAACATGTCACCTAGCAAAAATAACACATACATAGAAACAATTGGGATCACTAGCATTGCATTTACAATCACTTGATTATAGCTAGATAGAGAATAAAGTTAATCAAACATGAACATCAATGGATTCACGTCATATTGATACACATTAGCATAGTAAATTGTGTAGTAACTCAATTCTAAATTATCATTAACTGAATAAGTTTGTACAACAATAGCATGAACAACATGGAGCTTCACAACTGATTTATCTATATATCAACCAACAATGAATAATACAAATGAATTGAATAAAAATACCATTGCAATAAAATTCAATGTATAAATAATATTTACCCGAGGAAATATGAAACAATTTGCATATGTTTTTCCATATCAAGTAATACGTAAGTGTAAATTTGGGAAAGATGGATAGTCAAAGAGAAAGAATACGATGATTTAATATTATTGTCATGATTCCTTTATAATCATCCATTGAGTTTCCGTTGGGGTGTAGAAAAGTTGGTAATGCGGTGTATTGTTAAGGCACTTTGTTATGTGAAGTCACTGATTCAAAACCCTCGACTTACCTTGTGTGTTGCATTGGAATTCATGTAGGTTATAGTGGTAGCATTCTGATAACATGACCATGTGTCGCATGAGTACATTCCCGACTAGTTTTTTATTTCACCAGTCACATGCACAAAAAAATCATCCATTGAGTTGCCCATCCATGTTAGCACACCTAAACCAAAGTGGGTTATACACATCCATGACCATGCTTTGTTAGTGCAGTAAGAAGACATTAGCACATTCATAGCATTGCTTAATTATCACTCTGATATATTAGTATGTAGTTAGGGTTATATCAGGGGTTGCAATTAGGGATTAGTGGATATATTAGTTTATGGGTTTGTGGTTATATTAGTGAAGGAGTTAAGGATTATATTGGTATAGGGGTTATGGGCTATGGGTTATATCAATATATATGTTAGGGATTATGCTAATGGTTAGGTTCAATATTAATATGGGGTTAGTGGTCATGGCTTATGTTATAGAACATGGATTACGAGTTATGGGTTATTATTAAACTATTAAAGGCTATATTAGTATATGGGTTAGGGTTTATATTAGTATATGGGTTAGAGGTTATATATTAGTAAATGGTGTTAGCACATGAAATGTTCAGGAGTCAAAAAATTTCAAAATTTTCTAAATATTTTGTTAGGCTGGTCCCAGAAGGACATCATTGGTCTCTATCTTTCATGTGATCAATCCTTCTTGTATGAATCATTTGTTTTAAGTTAAGGTTTGATTCCATGTCTAATAAATCATTTTTTGATTGTCTCATGAGTTAAGAAAACCGATCCAAGTCAATGTAAGAGTCTTGGTGTCATGATAGTGGTTATCATCATTAGAAAAAAGGGGAAAGTGTTGGTCACACATTTTGATTTAAAGGTCATCATTATCAAAGTGTTGTGTCTCAAAAATGTATACAAGGGGTTTTCATGTCATATCTAACCGTTTGGGGGTCAAGTCATGTGTCAAGTCAACATGTTTCAAACTCTCCTAAAAGTTCGCAACAAATCAAGAAAGTACCTCATGCACTAATCACATATCATTATACTTTGGAAATGTGGCAAGGGTTATCTTATTGTTTTCAATGCCATTTATTCATCACGTTCTTCAAGCCGGTTTCAAGAGGCAGGTTTATCAATTTGAATATAGTGCGTTGCAAATTGGTTTGAATTACAGTGCTATGAATTGCCTGTAGCAGATGAAGGTGGATTAAAAGCTTCCAGGAAACTACCAGTTTAACTCATGAGACAACAGTTGAAACTTCAGATATACCAGGTTCCTTTTTTAATAATCAATTGCATTGTATTAAGGTTTATTATATTGGATTATAGTCCCTATTTTTTTTTTCTGTGCATTGCAAACTGTTGCATAGTATCTGCGCTGCAAACTCATTGCACTAATAAAAAAACTACATTATTGGTATCTTAAAACTTTGCAAATTCAAGTTTCCTACTTTATACCAATAAGACCAATTTGCAGCCATTTCTTGTAGCAGTGACCTTATCCACTACATTTTCCTAATATTGCTACAAATTGTATACATTTAAGGTGTTGTGAACCCTCTGTTTTCTCACTTGACAAAACCCTCCTTGACTGTGCTTTCACTCAGGTCTGATATTTTAGCTTTTTCAAATCCATTTTCCTTTTCAGACTTGGGATTTTTGCAAACCTTTTTCATTAAAACCTAGTCTAAAATTGTGCGTTGCAAACTTGATTGTGCACTGCAAACTCCAGGATCGCGCTGCGAATCCTCTGTTTTACACAGAATTGCCACGAATTTTTGCCTGATTGCAGCCTCATCCAGTTTAGGATTTTGTTTTTTACTCTCATCTCCTACTTGCAGTCCTTTCATTCTCACATTGCTATTGTACATGAATACTTCATTCAGTAAATCCTAAATTGTGCAAAATTCAAATAAAAAACCCTAAATATTCTTGTTTTCATCATACATCATATAAAAATTGTTATAAAAGGGTAAATGGTTTTCAAACAACTATCATGGATAGTCAGCAAGGTAAGAAGGTTCACAAAGGGAGATAAATTATCAAGGTTGGGCCCCATGACCTGCAACTTATAAATTCTGAACCATTTTTCAAGGAAGCATTTCAAAGAGTGGGTTGCCTGGTTTTTTGTGAGAAGATGTAGAGAGGACACCTTGAGGTTGTAGCAGGAGTTAGCTAAGGTTTTTAAGGTTTCTTGCAAATTTTTGGCCGCAAATGATATGTTTTGAATACAAAATGACACCTACAATAAAGTTCGCAACACATCCTGCAAAGGCGTTGTGAACTGCTAAATTAAAGCAGTTTGCAACAAATTAGTAAGAAACAAAGTCGTATTTTCATCATATCTTGAAATATACAAATTGGTTTTTTCTGAATTTTTTTGTGGAGGAGAAACATAATGTATTTGACTTTCTGACCAAAAATCATCCTGACCCAGTTCTCCGTTGGGGAGACAAGTTGAAAACATCACCTAAAGGAAAGTTTGCAGTGAATCCTGCAATTGCACTGCAAACTCTAACAGTCTAATAAATTTGAGTTGTACAAGGGTTGCCACCTATCTGAGGGGGTTTGAATGGTTTCATAAAAGGTATTTGGACATGAGGGGCATGTTTTATATCACCAGATCAAGCAACATGACATGTTTCAAAAGGAATTTATCACAATAGACAAGATCCAAAAAAATAGGAGTTGGGTGGATTTTATGTTTCACCTTGCTGTAACATCTCCTAGAGAAAAGGGAATCCAATGCAACCACTTAGGATTCTACCTCTTTGGAGTAGGAAGGAATGATGCACTATATATAGAATTTGTTTTTTTTATGAAGGGGTTTAGTTCATGATCCAAGAGAGGAGAGAGCTTGAGGAGCAGTTTAGCTGCTTATTTGTAAGCTTAAGGGCCTATTTGTAATCACATTTTCTGCCATTAAATATTCACGAGAGTTGTTTATCAAATTGTATTCTTTGTTTTTCATTTATTTTGTCATCCTATTGCTTGAATATATTGCAGGTATTGAATATCAATGGTTGTCCATGGGTAGGAGAATTCATGAGCTGCAAAGGATTTGCAGTGATTGCCTCCTTTCATGATTTATGTTCAAATATTCTTTTAATTCATTTTGAAGAGAGGATCATTGCTTGATGAATATTTTGCTTAGTGTCATCTACTCCATTCTTCTGTTCATCATTACATATCCATTTTTTTCTGGTATGCAAATTGATTGCCTTTGATCTATAGGGTGTTTATGACTCCATGTCCAATGTAATGTCTCTACAGACAGTCTATTGCCCTCTTTCTTGCTCTTTCTTGTTGATCCACCAACCATAAAATTGATTTAATTATTCAAATTCTAATAGGTATTGGGCTTGTTCTTAAAGTAATCTAAGAAGGACTCTCGGTGCTAACACATGGAAAATTGATTAGTGGATATATTAGTATAACCTATAAAAGTTATATTAGTATATGATTAGTGGTTATATTAATGGTTAGAGGTTTTATTAGTATGGAACAATGTTAAGTGTTATATTTTGGGGTTATGGGTAAAGGGTTAGGGATTATATTAGTATAATGGTTAGGGGTTATATCAATATCTAGGTTGAGTTACATCAACAGATGGGTTAGGGTTTATATTAGTATAGATCTAGAAGTTATATTTCTATATGGATTATGTAACATCCACGGTTTAGTGATGTATAATGTTAATATGATGTATGTTCGTCGGCCTGACCATGTAATATGTGAACATTGTATATCGTAATAATAAAATAAAATGTAACACCAGCTACAAATGGACATGGATAGAGTAACAGGGGCTAAGTTTCCACAAGAGAGGGGAAGGTCTAAGAGGGGGTCCAAGGGGGAATTATTCAGGTGTATTAACCCCAACCCACCTTCCTAAAATTATTGTTGTGTATGAAACTTCTAATTTCATCTTGACTATATCTAAGCCCCAATTGTTAAACGCATGTAAGAGGGTTAGTTTGAAAAGTCACTTCACATATTTATTGAGATCAAGGAGGTGAGTACAATCAACATTGGGGAATGTGAGAGTCAACGTGAATGGGAAAAAGGGAAATTCGAATGGGTATGGTGGGTAGTTTTTACATGAATTTTTTGGAGCAAGTGCAGAGTGCTTGAGCTTGAAGGAAACCATGGTGGATATGTTTGGTAGCTTGTAGGAGATATATATTCATGAAGAAGTAGGTTTTTAGGCCTAGAGAGTGAAATTATATGTGAAATATTACCTCATCAACAAGTGAGCTTGCTACTATGATATTTTCTTATTGCAGCTAATATCCCTAGAGTACCCAATAAGAGAGGTTCCTAACCAATCTATGCTAGAGACATGGAGAGAAGTGGGAAGGATTGAGGGACTATGTGCAATGAAAGGAGATCCAATTCCTTAGGTTGTGCAGGTTGAGAGGAAGAGAGCTAGAGGATTGGGATAACTATAGGAAAAACTATTCTTTTGTGGGTTATATTGGGTTATGAGTGGAAATTAGAGACACCCTTTTCTTGTGGATTTGTAGTCCCAACTAGAAGGTGATTTGTTTCTGATATTTGGAGCAGCAAATATACGGTTGGGTGTGTTATCCCCCATTTCTATGGATAACTAAAGAGATGATGTCTCGAGGCCCTCAAGTAGAAGACATGGAGTACCGAGAGATGGATTGACTGACAATGTCCACATACACAGATAGAGACCTGCTCCACCACCATACTTCTTTGATTCATAATGATGGCATTCACCACATCAAATTTCTTCCAGAAGACAGTGGGTCTTGCTCCATGAGGTACAAGTTAGGTACTGTGGTAAGTATCACCTTAATACTTTAGACATTTCAATATGTTTCATTAAAGCTTCTCTTGATTATAGAACGTGTGCTTGGACATTATTCTTTTGATCTTGTTTCACCTTGGTGAGTGTCATGGTTCCCTAGTAAGTGGCCACCCATAGGGAAATGGTTGTGATCGGGGTCTTCTCAAAGGTTCATCGTACCATCCCAATCCATCCTTACCATTTTACATCACTTGTTCCCCTCCATGTCCCAATATTTTAGGTTTTCAAGCCACATTGACCTAAGAAGTGCTTGTACCTCATTTCACAGGAAGAAGGGGATGAAGGTCGAGAGGCTTGTAGTTAGAAGAAGATAAAATCCAATCATAAACCCTCCATATGATCTCCCAAGGATCTCAAGAACAATGAAATGTTTCTCGCAAAAATTTAAGGGACCCATAAAATAAATAATTAATCAAAAGGCCAACCAAGGTAGAGCATATGTGGGCAATGTTTTTTATGCTTAGGTAGAAGTCCCACACATTGTCTTCAACTTGGGGAAGCACCATGTGACCAAGGTAGCTTTAATATGGGAAATGTTTTTCATTCTTAGGTAGAAGTGCCACCTTAGCTTCAACTTGGAAACATTCTAATAAATTAATGGCAAAGAAGGGCTTGGAAAAATAATGCATCGTGGACGAAGGGAAGCCAGCCTCTACAAAGGCACCCATAAATGAGACTATATGAGCCCTTGTATGTCATGAATCCCTAAGCCTATAAGTCTAAGCCCTTCCACCTCATATACATTACATGACCTAGAGAGGATCATTCCTAGGAACATCCCCTATTTGAGGAATTGGTTCACCCAATAGGGTATTGTGACACCCCTCCCATATCTAAACGTGACCAATTTCATATGGTCTTTGAGCACTTTAATTTGAAAGTGTGGATTTGATGCACATGTTTAGGTGTCTCTTGTATTAATTGTGATTTCACTTGGCATGATACGTTTGACTTGAGACCCTTTGAGGGAGAATTCACTTGTCTTTGTAGGACCTTGTTTGATGGACATGTGTGGAGGAACAAACCTAGCTTGGGCCTTCGTTGGGGCAGGAATCCCATGGGTTGGATTCCATGACCCACATCTTCGGATCAGATAGATGATTAATGTTTCCTTTGGAGGCATGAGAATCAATATTAGACAATTATACATATCCCCCCTTAGCCCAACGTTTGACCTTGGAAGGTCAAAACGTCACCTTTTAGGGATTGACGTCACATTGGGGGATAGGGTTTGATGATGGTGGTGATGGCTTGATGAAGAGGTGGCATGATTTGATTAGTATGAACCCTAGCTCATGGAAAACATGGTCTTTTGAGGGCCAAAGAATCCCTCACATTTCTCAACGAATTTCCCTATGTGCCAAAATGTCACCCCTAGGGGGTATGATGTCATCTTTAGGGTTTTCTTTCTTGTGTGAAATTAAATTTAAATTGTAAAGGGGAAATTAGAAGAGGTTGGCCTCCCTAATTGTGTTTTACCCTAATAATATGTGGACAAACTAATTTTAAATGCCTCCTATAAAGAGAGACCTAAGACATTTCATTTTATCATAAATCTCTCACTTGAGAATTACATACTTGGCTGAAATTTGTGCCCTTTTTGGGAATTTGGTCTATATCTCTCTCTTGTGCAAATTTGTGGATGATTATCTTGTCTATTATGGAGCTAAAGTGATGTGCTACCTTCTTGGAGGCTTGTCTTTTGCATGTTGATGGAAATTTCTTGGTAGAGAAGGGTTTTGCATGTTTTCTATTGGAATTGGTAAGGAATTTTTGAATATTATTGATGATTTCCTCTTATTTCATAGTTATTCTTGTTATAACCCTTGGAGGAGTGAAAGGGTTTACACCCTCCACCAAGTCTATCATAATTTTTGTTGGATAAGTAATCTTTTAAAGGTTGCTAGGAGTAAAAGGGATTACACCCTCCTACATTTACCATGTTGGATTTGATTTCTCTAGGGAGTAAAAGGGATTACACCCCTAGGGAAGTAGTAAGTATAACTCTTACATCCAAGACTCCATAATCCAATATAGTAGAAATTCATCTACTTGCATTGGAGAAATAAAATCATTGCATTGAAATACGTTATTTTTGGAGATATTGCATTTGTTCAAATTGAAATAAATTTTACTTTTTATAAGCTTGATTGAGCCACTAGTGCGTCTAGCTTAGCCTTGTGATTATCTTGTTGCAATTAATTGAATTCTACATCCATTAGGGCTGCAGAAAAACACTTTTAAATTCTCTCATAACTTGCTAATATACCATTGAAATTTGCTTACAAGCTTCCATACTAATTCTACTTGACATTGGCTATCTTTTGGGTGGATTGTGTGCCAATTTTGGTGGGTAGATATTGTTGTTGTAGCAATTGTTTTCTACAGCCATAGGGCTGCCTTTGTACTTTTATGATAACATCATTTAGCATCCCTATCTTACCATCAAATTTTGTACTTAAGTATTGAAATGTTATCTACTTGTTTAGTGCTTGATTATCCAATAAATATTTGATTCTTTTGATGGTTATTTTTGCAGTTAGAAACTCGTTCTATTGTTTATATATATATATATATATATATATATATATATCAATCATTGCAATTTAGGACATATTAGGCTTGTATTTTGATAAATTGTCTTGTCTCGGGCAAGTTCAACATTCTCTTGCAGGTACACTACACTTTGGAAACCTCCCCTCATCAACAAGGCTCTTTTTCTAACCCTCTTTCCACTTCCAAAATTGACCTATAGGGGTTTCACCATTATTCCACTTTATGTCTCATTCCCCCTAGGGTCACTGGGATTCCCCCCTTGTGGTGACTTATCATCACTAAAGTGAGGGGAGTATCTATCTAAGGTGATAATGGGTATATACTCATGTATTCGTCTCACACTTGTGGATTGGGTCAGGATTTTCCCAACCTACAATTTGTGTGATAACATTTTGGCATCGTTGTCGGGGAGGATTTTGAATCCTCTTTCGTTCCCTAACAATACTTTGGCAAGCTTTGATCCCAAATATTTTACCCTATCTTTCCTGGCAACTCCACTTGAGGGAAGTTTCCTTTCCCTTTATTGGTGAGATACTCATAAATCCCATCTGGCGACTCCACTATCCTAGAACCCATCATTACAAATATCAGGTGGATGGACTACCCTAGCATCCGACCTCCACCTGAACGTCTAAAAAATGTATCCAAACCTCTTGATCCTTTCCCTCTCTTGCCTCCCCAATCCCTTCAACTTCATCCATACCTTTTTCGCCAAGAACTTTCCAAAAGTAGTGGGTCAAGGATGTGTAAAAGCCTTTAGATATGATAAACATCCATGGATCGCCTCATAAGATCCCAAAGGGTTTCAAGGAATGGCTTCCCACATTTTCAGGAGAAGACTCGACTATGACCAAAAATTATTTGGATGCCTTTCTTAGTGATTTTGAACCCTATGACCAACATGAAGATGTAATTAGGATATTTTTATCGTATTCTCTCATTGGGAAGGCCAAAGAATGGTATGACAATATTTCACCAGGGGAAATTACCAACTGGTATGTCTTTCAAAATATTTTCATTAAGAGATTCACAAAAGAAAATATTTCATGTCCCTTTATGATAAACTCTATCAATGCAAGAGGACTCTAAGGGAAAGCATACATTCTTTTGATGACCGATTCAACACTCTTGTGAAAATCTTTCCCTGGGATTACAAGCCTACTAAGAATATTGTCCTCAAGTTTTACATGTCAACCATAAACGACCCTTGTGGTTGTTTGATAGAAGAGAATCTCCCTTCTACCTTGATTGAATCCCAATAAAGGGCATGTGAAATGGATGAAAACCTAACTTCCTCTTACTATCAAGATGAAGGATTCATTGAATATGCCACACAAATAAATCAAGTTACTAGCCTTATCAATTTGCCTCCCGGCCTTCTACATGTCACCAAGGCCCACTTGCATAAGGAGAAAAGAGAAGCTACCAACAAATTTGTTGGTCAAATAACAAGTTTTATGAAAAAGGGGGGAAATCCAAAATCTAGAACAATGTCTCCTCCTGCGGAAGAAAGGCTAGAAAGTGAGAAAAACCTCACAACACAAAAGGCAAAAGAGAGTTTATTACAGTATGTTTAGGAGATTTTGTCTCCACATCGTAAGAAAAAGGAACCTCTCACCTTTAAAAGTGGATCAAAAGAAGCCATCACAAAAGATGAAAACCATAAAGGAGTTACTATCGAAACGGTCAAAGACTACATTAGTTCATCCCATCAAGTTCTCAATGAAGGAATCAACAACACCTTTATCTTGGCAAACTTTTTTTTTAAAGATGAAGAGAAAAGAGATGGATGTTTGGGTTTGGATTTCAATGGTGCACACTCAAATTCAGGGTTAGGTGTTGGGGTGGTCCTAATATCACCAGACAAAGAGGTTACCCTTTTCTTATACAGACTTGAATTCAATTGCACTAACAACATAGTCGAATATGAAGCCTTCATTTTGGGTTTGAACCTCGCTATTGATATGAACATCAAATCCTTACACATGAGAGGGGACTCAGATTTGATTGTTTCAAAAATCAACGAGAATTTTTCCACAAAGAACCCAAGGTTGAAACAATACATAGACGTTGTTTGGGATGCCATGAAAAACTTTGATGATTTTTTTACTGAGGCTATCCCTACAAAAGAAAATCATCTAGCAGACAACCTTACAGTATCTGCTTCTACATTGCAACATTTCAAAGAGATTTATCTCTACAAAGTAGAAGTAAACATCAGGGCCTCAATACCTGACAACTTGGAGCCATGGAAGGTCTTTGATAATGAGCACCAAATCTTACATTTTCTCCAAAATAATGGTGAAGTCTCAGAAACTCAGATAAACCTTTTGGTCGAGGAAGCAAACATGAGATTATAGATCTACCCGACGGAACCTTACCCAAGGGAATCATCCCCATAGAAATATTGTTTGATCAAAATGACATGTATAATGGGAAGATGTCAAGAAAAATCAATGATGAGATCGTTGATTTTAATATTGGCACCAAGGAATCCCTGAAAATGTTTAATTTTGGAAAAGGGACATCCTCCAACAAAAGGAAGAAGTTGATATCTCTCATCAGATAATTTAAGGATGTTTTTGCTTGGTCGTATGAAGATATGAATGCTTATCGAGAAGATGTTATACATCATGCTATTCCCCTCAAGGAAGGCACAAAACATTTCAAGCAAAAGTTCAGATAAATGAATCCAAAGGTTGCACCGCAATTCCAAAAGGAGTTATAGAAGATGGTTGAGGAAGGGATAATTGAGCCTATCAAGTACTCATCCTAGATATCCAATCCCATTATTGTCCAGAAAAATAATGGTGAGATTAGGATATTTGTCGATTTCAGAAATTTGAATCAAGCATCACTTAAGGATAATTACCCCTTGTCTAACATGGAGTACATTTTATAAAGGGTCACCGGAGCATAAATGATGTCCATGCTTGATGGATTTTTAGGATATAACCAAGTGTTGGTAAAGGAGGATGACCAGCTTAAGACCGCTTTCACTACTCCTTGGAGAACTTATAAGTATTTGAGAATTCTTTTTGGATTAACCAATGCATGAGCCACCTTTCAATGTGCTATGGATTATTATTTCAGGGATTTAATCGGAAAACTCATATAAATATACCAACATGACTTGACCGTTATCTCCAAGAAAATAACTCAACATATCCAACATTTAAGGATGATTTTTCAAAGGTATAAAGAGTATGGTATTTCTCTTAATCCCAAGAAGTCAAATTTTGGTGTAGATAGAGGGAAATTATTGGGGAATATCATTTCCAAGGATGGAATCTCATTGGATCCTTCTATAACTGAATCCATAGAGAAAATCCCTCTCCCTAATGACAATAAGTCCTTACAATCCTTCTTTGGTAAGAGCAACTTCATAAGAAGGTTCATCCTGAACTTCGTTGAAATCGTGAAGCCTATAAATATCTTATTAAAAAGGGATATTCGTTTTGAGTGGGACGACGATGGAAAGAAGAATTTTCAACATATCAAAGAGGAAATAACCATTTCCCCTGTCTTAATAAGCCCAAACTTTTCTAAAGATTTCATCATTTTCTCCTTTACTTCAAGAGATACCATCGCAGGAGTTCTTTTGCAAAAGAATGATCAAGGAGATGAAAAATTGATTTCTTTCATGACAAAATCCCTTAGAGACTCAAAAATAAACTATACCATTACAGAGAAATAAGCCTATGCCTTTGTAAAATCCCTCAAGCATTTCAGAACATACGTGGGATATAACAAGATTAAAGCTTTTGTCCCTTACCCGACTGTAAAGGATGTTTTATTACAATAAGACTATCTCAAATCAAGAGCAAAATGGGTCTCAAATATACAAGAATACGACTTGGATATCAATCCATCCAAGATAATCGAAGGCCAAGGGTTAGCCAAAATGTTGACAGAAATCAATCAAGAAGATATTGAAACGGGAGAAAAGAGAAAACCAATGTTGTCATAAGTGAAATTGAGGATGACGAATGGTATTCATACATTATTTACTATTTGAAAAATCCCACTTGTCCTAATAATGTATTCAATCATAAGAGAATATCTCTGAGGCTCAATGCTATGAAGTATTGTCTGACACAAGATGGTCTTGGATAGAGAAACCTCGATGGGGTAATTCTCAAATGTGTGAATAAGGAGGAAGCAAACAAGTTGGTTGCAGAATTTCACTAGGGGTATTGTGGGGATCATATTGTTGCTCGCACCATTACCCATAAAAATTTAAGGGTAGGATATTACTATCCCACTATCTTCTCCAACGTGCATCTATATGTAAAATCCTATCAGCTATGTTAGTTCTTTGTTGGAAAACAACACCTCCCTCCCCTCCCTCTTAAACCAGTGGTCGTAGAAGCACTTTTCCAACAATGGGGGCTAGATTTCATTGGCGAGTTTAAGAAAAACTCTAGCAATTGTTACTGATGGGTTTTGATCACCACAAAATATTTCACCCAATGGGTGGAATCCATTCCAACAAAGAAGGAAACAAAATAAGTAGTAATGAATTTCCTCAAGGAAAGGATTATCACTAGGTTCGGTGTCCCTACCAAGATTACCACTGACAACGCCAAGGATTTCAGCTCAATGGTACTTAATGAATTTTGCTTCAAGTATGGGATTATTTTGTTGCACTCTTCAAATTACTACCCTCAAGGAAATGGGTTGGCAAAATCTAGAAACAAGAATACCATGAATATTGTGAAGAATATTATTGGAGAAAATAAGAAGAGTCGGGATGGCAAGATCAAGTATTCCCTTTGGGAAGACCGCACGACTACTAAAAATTCTACCAGGAAAACCCCTTTCAAATTAGTTTACGGGATGGAAGCTTGGTTACCTATAAACCTGCAAATTATAGCCTTTCAATTGGCCCAAAATTTCGCCACATATAAAGAAGCGTTACAAGGGAGGATTGATAAACTCATGGAATTGGATGAAGCGAGAAGAATGGATTTCGATCAAATGGTGAAAAACCAAAACAAATTCAAAGGAACCATTGATCACAAAGCAAGACTAAGAGAGTTCAATAAAGGAGATTTGGTTTTAATGTGGGACAAAAGAAGGGAGAAACCTAGAATGCATTAAAAGTTTGACAACCTGTGGTTGGGACCTGATAATATGGAGGAAAGATTTGGGTCAAATTATTTCTATTTCTCCATAGCATAAGGGAGAAGGATGCCATTACCAGTAAATGGATCCCTCCTTAAACATTACTTCACAGGTGGAACCTGACCTCTTCAGGGCCCAGGCCCAGGTAAATAGGTAGGTCATCTTGCTTTCTTGCATTTGAATCTTGATTTGCCATGATAGTTTAGTTGCATTTAATTTCTTATTGTCATTTTTCTCTACTTGCATTATTGATTTAAATCTTTTGTTTTAATTATATTATATGAAAAAAGTAAAAAAAGTTGTTTTCTAGAATTAGTTGTCAATTTTGAAGTTTTGGATTTTGATTATATGAGCAAAGGGTGAGTGAGCCACCGTACATTTTATAGTTTCTTGTTTCAGTGTGTATAGGCACAAGTCTAACCAAGATATGTTGAGGTTCTCATGCACTCTATGACGAGTGCATGTCCCCAAGTAGGTGCCAGATGTTATCCCCCATTTCTAGGGATAACTAAGGAGATGATGTCTCGAGGCCCTCAGGTTGTAGACATGGAGTACCGAGAGATGGATTGACTGATAGTGTCCACATACACAGATAGAGACCCGCTCCACCACCACACTTCTTTGATTCATCATGATGACATTCACCACATCAACTTTCTTCCATAAGACAGTGGATCTTTCTCCATGAGGTACAAGTCAGGTATTGTGGTAAGTGTCACCTTAATACTTGATGCATTTGAATATGTTGCATTAAAGCCTCTCTTGATTATAGAACGTATGCTTGGACATTATGATTTTGATCTTGTTTCACCTTGGTGAGTGTCATGGTTCCCTAGTAAGAGGCCACCCTTAGGGAAAGGGTTGTGACTGGGGGTCTCCTCAAAGGGTCATCGCATCGTCCCATTCCATATTTACCATTTTACATCAATTCTTCACCTACATATCCCAATCTTTTAGGTTTCCAGGCCACATTGACCCAATAAGGGCTTGTACCTAATTTCATGGGAACAAGGGGTTGAAGGCCCAAAGGCTTCTAGCAGGAAAAAGATAAAATCCAATCATAAACCTTCCAAATGATTTCCCATGGATCCCGAGAACAAAGAAATATTTCTTGAAAACAATTAAGGGACCCATAAGATAAATAATTAATCAAAAGGACAACCAAGGTAGAGCGTGTGTGGGAAATGTTTTTCATGCTTAGGTAGAAGTCCCACACATCGTCTTCAACTTGGAGAAGCACCATGCGACCAAGGTAGAGTTAAGGTGGGAAATGTTTTTCATGCTTAGGTAGAAGTCCCACCTTGGATTAAACTTGGAAACATTCTAATAAATTAATGACAAAGAAGGGCTTGGAAAATCATGCATCGCGGACGAAGGGCAGCACACCCTCTACAAAGGAACCCATAAATGAGACAATATGATCCCTTGTATGACATGAAGACCTAAGCCTAGAAGTATAACCCATTCCACCTCATATCTATTACATGACCTAGATAGGTGCATCCTTGGGAACATCCCCTACTTGAGGAATTGGTTCACCCAATACGGTATTGTGACACCCCTCCCATATCTAAACTTGACCAATTGCATAGGGTCTTTGAGAACTTGTTTAATTTGAAAGGGTGGATTTGATGCACATCTTTAGGTGGCTCTTGTATTAATTGTGATTTCAATTGGAATGATACATTTGACTTGAGACCCTTGGAGGGTGAATCCACTTGTCTTTGCAGGACCTTGTTTGATGGAAGTTTGTGGAGGAACAAGCCTATCTTGGGCCTTCGTTGGGGCAGGAATCCCATAGGTTGGATGCCATGACCCACATATTGGGAGTAGATATAGGATGAATGTTTCCTTTGGAGGCATGAGAAGGCATCTTGGACGATGAGACCTATCCCCCCTTAGCCCAATGTTTGACCTTCGAAGGTCAAAACGTCACCTTTTAGGGATTGACATCGCATTGGGGGCTAGGGTTTGATGATGGTGGTGATGACTTGATGAAGATGTGGAATATTTTGATGAGGATGAAGCCTAGCTCATGGAAGGCATGGCCTTTTGAGGCCCCAAGACTCCCTCACATTGCTCAACGACTTTCCATATGTGTCAAAACGTCACTCCTAGGGGGTATGACATCATCTTTAGGGTTTTATTTCTTGTGTAAAATTAAATTTAAATTGTAAAGTGGAAATTAGAGGAGTTCGGCCTCCCTAATTGTGTTTTAACCTAATCATATGTGGACAAACTAATTTTAAATACCTCTTATAAAAAGAGACCTAAGACATTTAATTTTATCATAGCTCTCTCACTTGTGAATCACATACTTGCCTAAAATTTGCACCCATTTTGGGCATTTGGTCTATCTCTCTCTCTTGTAAAAATCTATGGATGCTTATCTTGTCTATTGTGGAGATAAAGTGGTGCACTATCTTCTTGGATGTTTGTCTTTTTCATGTTGATGGAAAGCTTTTGGTAGAGAAGGGTTTTGCATGTTTTCTATTGGAATTGGTAAAGAATTTTTTAATATTATTGGTAATTTCCTCTTGTTTCGTAGATATTCTTGGTCTAACCCTTGGAGGATTAAAAGGGCTTACACCCTCCACCAAGTCTATCATAATTGTTGTTGGATAAATCATTTTTTAAAGGTTGCTAGGAGGAGTAAAAGGGATTACATTATTCTAGATTTAACTTGTTGGATTTACTTGCTCTAGGGAGTAAAAGGGATTACACCCCTAGATAAATAGTAAGTCTAACTCTTACATCCAAGACTCCATAACCCAATAGACTAGGCACTCATATACTTGCATTGATGAAATAAAATCATTGCATTGAAATACGTGATTTTTGGAGATATTGCATTTGTTCAAATTAAAATAAATTTTACTTGTTATAAGCTTGATTAAGACACTAGGGCATCTAGATCAGCCTTGTGATTCTCTTGTTGAAATCAATTGAATGCCACGGCCATTCGGGCTGCAGAAATTTGCTTACAAGTTGTCATACTAATTATACTCGACATTGGCTATATTTTGGGTGGATTGTGTGCCAATTTTGGTGGATAGATATTTTTGTTGTAGCAATTTTTTGCTACATCCATAGGGATGCATTTTTTCTTTTCTGATAACATCATTTAGTAGCCCTATCTTACCATCAAAGTTTGTACTTAAGTATTGAAATATTATCTACTTGTTTAGTGCTTGATTATCCAATAAATATTTGATGCTTATGATGGTTATTTTTGCAGTTAGAAAATCATTCTATTGCAGTAAGTTGTGATTTAGGATAGCAAGTTTCATTTTCTTGTCCCTCTGATTATTTGGCTTGTATTTCGATAAATTGTCTTGTCTCGGGCATGTTCAACATTCTCTTGCAGGTGCACTACACTTTGGAAACCTCCCCTCATCAACAAGACTCTTTTCCAAGCCTCTTTCCACTTCCAAACTCGAACTATAGGGGTTTCACTTACCATTACTCCACTTTTCGACTCATCCCCCCTAGGGTCACTGGGATCCCCCCTTGTGGTGACTTATCATCACTAAAGTGAGGGGAGTATCTGTATAAGGTGACATTGGGTAGCTACTCCCATAGTTGTCTCACACTTGTGGATCAGGTCATGTATTTTCTAACCTACAATCTGTGTGATAACATGGTGAAATGTCCATCCTCTGCAACTAGTTGCACTTTTGATTTAAAAGATAAGTGTTTATCCCAGTTACCTTATTTTTATTTATGGGTTTAAATGGTTGTGCATAAACTCTGTGTTCTTGAGTATTCACATGTTTCTATGTGTAATTTATATGCAGTTGTGTATATGTATATTTGGTTGCATTCATAATGTTGCTAGATGCATGTTAAATTCTCAATGCATTGCTTTTAATTGTGGAATTCATTTGTTGTTTGTTTACTCTAAGTTTAAGAAATTATAAGATTTTGTATGTATGTTTAATAGATTGTATTCATGCTTTAAATAATTATGTTATATGCATGGACATTTTTAGCATGCTACACATATTAAATTTTATGGGTATCAGAATGTCCGGAAATATATATATATATATATATATATATATATATATATATATATATATATATATATATATATATATATCGAGAAGTTAGTAGTGGGATTTTATATATATATATATATATGTCGAGTTTAGTAGTGGGGGTGCTACAGAGTGGTATCAGAGCTTTGGTTTAACACTGAACCTGTATGGGCCAAACATCAATGTGAATTTGGTAATTTTTTTGTTGTAGAGTTTTGATCTATGATAGATTTGTGGAATTTATAAAACCGGAGTGAAATCCCCAAATTTATAAGCAAATTCAGGCCAAATTTGCAGTCATAATGGTTGAGAAGACGATCAATGACATCAATATGCAAGTTTCAAAGTTAAATTTGGTCAGGAAGGTAGAATTTTGTGTTTTCATGGTGATTGAGGAGTTAGGAAAATCAATGGCCCGGATTGCATTCGACTTCGAGATCAACGACCAAGATTCATTTTGGATAGGTTAAAATTTCAAAAAAAATATGAAATTTTCCAAAATTATAATTTTGGGGGATTTTTGAAAGTTTTCGTACAAATGATGATGTGGACCATACCTATTTCATGGACTAACAACGTCCACAGTGGAAGAAGGAAAGGATCATATAATGGATTTTGATGGATCAATGACTGACATTGCATTTGATTTTGAGTTCGACGATTTAGATTCATCCTAGATTTGGTCAAAAGAAAATTAATTTTCAGAGTTTGGCGAAATTCTACGAAGTAAAGACTTTTTCGTAGATCATAAATGAAGGAAACCATCAATCATCGATGGAGTGATTGGATTTTTGTGAATTTTTAAGAAGTACGGAGATTTTTGTAGATTGTTGATGAAGGAAATCATCAATGGAGTGATCAGAGTTCGACGAAATTCTATGAAGTATGGAATTTTTCATAGATCGTTGATGAAATAAAATTGTCAATTGTTGATGGAGCTTGTTGGAACACTTTTAAAATTATAAGCCTAAAGATTTACACTATTTTTTTTACTTCATCTCAAAAGTCGATCTCCAAGTGATAAATCATTTTTCGTTTTCAACCTTAAGGTGTACGCGAGGTCCATCGTCGATCCAATTCTCCCATCGATCAAATGATCCCTTTTCCCTGAACATTTTGGAGTCGCCTGAATGTTAAGAAGGTCAAGCCTCTATAGACTACTTCGAAGTTTCGAGCTTCGGAGTTTCGCGCTTTAGACGTTTCACCATGTAGCAACTCCAAAGTCCCGATATCTGAAAACTGTTCAAAGGGTCTTAGTCATCGTACACGTATACCTTCCTAATATTTGACACATCATTACGAGTAGTGGCCTGTCGAAGCATCCATAAAGTTAATTTTCTGACACATGAAACGATAAATACCTAAAAAGAAACTAAAACCCAATTGAAAAAATCAAATAGTAATTTCGCGCTTTCGGAGTTCGGGCATTCGCCATCTATCATATTCTAAATTCACGAAGACCGAACTTCTGAAATGCCTTAAGTGTTAAGCAGGATTCATTAAAGATCTAAGACAATTAGCAATTAATTAATCCCTACGCGATTTCGAGTTTCGGGAATACTATCTCGAGCTATTATCAAATGTCTCGAGGTCCGAAAACCCGAAATGACTTAAAGTTAAATATGATTAGTTAATGGGTTAAATACTATCATCTCATGATTAACTTTTCACTAAATCGTAGCTCGGGTAAATTCAAATTTCATCCATCCAATCTCCCGATCGTGAACCATCAAACATTAATGGAAATTTATAACGGATCTACGGCAATGATTTCAAATAAGATCGTAGATCATCGCCTAGATTTTTCATTAATGTTAACAAATACATTGTCAGTGAAGGTATGCGTAAATTGATACACTTAAGGTGAAAAATATATTGAAGTTTGAATTCCATTTGTGTTTTTCAGAGAACAGAAATCTTGAGAAAAATAAGAAGTTTGTGCATTTCCTGTAACAGGTAACAAAGTTCTGAGTTTGTGATATCATGGCTCCATGAAAAACAACTAAAGCGGTTGGTGAAATCTTGAGCCCGAATATCGATGTCCTCTCAGACACTTCACCCAGAACCATAGATACCATGAAAACTTGGACGCAGGTATATGATATTATACAATACGAATTAATCAACTGCCCAGATGATTCGGGCGACGAGGTGACTGAAACCCAGGCTACTAGATACAAATATGTTGCTCAATCAGAGTTGCATAAAATAGCAACGCGGCCTAGGCTCGTGCCTTATAATGATATGATTGGTTGGGCGTTGGAGAAAGTTGACATCTCGACCAGGAGCATTTGCAATTCACAAAAATTTGCAGTTGGGTCTTTCCGACCATAGCATTTCCAGGTAATGTACAAATTATCCTCAGTTCCCAATTACATTTATAATGTCGCATTCCTAATGGACTTCGACAAAAATGAATGCGCGCAATATGAAAAGAACTTACCTGACTTGATCAAGGATTGGTGCTCACTTCTTGAGAAATTTAGAGCAGACACCCATGGCATATATTGTTTTACATCATTAGAACCTCACATGATGTATGTAGAGATGATGTTATGTAGACTTTTTGGGAAGGAAAGTTCTTCTCATTTCTTATTACCATGGGTACCAATCATGCATACAGTAGCAGAGGGGTATTCCTTCGATTGGGCCAAAATATTATCGGACAATTTGGTCAGGAAAATCACAGAATATCAGTCATTGAAAGACAAAGGGAAACCTGCCCCATTTTACATGCCGGCATACATTATGGATGTCATTTGTTTTATGACGCCATTTCCTTTTATGGGCTGGAGTTGGAATCCGTTGAACCAATACATTTTTATCACTCCAAGATGTGGGAGGATAAAGAAAAAGATTTATTCTACGAAATCTGCAACTATGTGGTGGTGTCGATGCATTTCGCTATATACGGTTGCCCACCTCCTAGGATTTCAGACAAGATAGTGACCAACCTAGGAAAAATAGCGGATTGGTACATTGAGGAACATTTCTCTTACAACAGGGTTTTTGGTTGTTTCATTCCTCCGCATGCCTTACCAAAGTTTCTACCAAATCAATTGGTGTGACAAGAGGTAGCACATCAAACTGTGATAAGGGGAATCAGTAGAGAACTAAAGGCAGCACATAAAAAGGTATGGATCTCCTTCCCTTTGCAAGCTGGTATATTCTCACTGTTAGATTTCGGCCACTCAAAGGTAGAGGTTGCGACCCTAGAAGACATTAAGCTTGTTAATATTGAATTCAAGAAACATGATCCCCAGAAGATCGTAGGAAATCACATGGCTCTTTACAATCTGAAGAGATACAAGCATGAATATTCCCCACTGGATGAGATATTCAAGGATAAAGCTCTTTTCAGGAAGTGTTGAGCTGAGTTCAAACTCTATCTTCAGACAAATTAGTCGAGTTCTATAATTTTCAAAGACACTGAAGAAATAGTCTTCCTAAAGTCTTACAAGGAGAAATCCCGACATCTCCATCTCCATGGAAGGTTGTGACTCAGGGTTTAGAAACAAGAAGTTCCAGTGGACAAGACATTCAGAAAAATTTGGAGAAAATAAAGGTTTTGACACAGAAAGAAAATATTACATCATCAAATCCACCTGATGATCAAACGAAATCTCAAGATGAAGTTTTGATTAAAAAGGGACATGATGCATTATTTTCCACACCATACAAATCAGATACTAACACAGTAGAGCAACAACCATCCACCAAGATAGGCAGCCATATCAAATCGGTCACACCTTTACAGTCCATTCGGGGGAGCCTAAATGCTCAAGTCGTATTTATAGAAGACCTTACTCCTATTTCGATTTAAGAAAATCCCCCTTCCGACTTCTTCTTTAGAAAGAAGAGGAGGGCTATAGTAAAAAGAGAAACACACCTTTGCCACAGAAATGGCAGGCTCATTGGGAGATTTTGCCACAACAAATCAATATTCAGTTAGGAATCTAGTGGAACAATTGAAGCAGATGGATCAATTGGTAAGGTAGTTACAAATCCATATGAAGGCCATGGAGCGAGAGGTAAGAGATGAGATGAAGAAGGCCTTTGAGCAGATCAAAGCCTATGACAGACAGGAAATTCAACAACTCAAAATCAGTCTTGATGAAATGCATAAAAATTCACAGGCAAATAGAAAATTGGCCATTCAAAAGGGAAAGTTGGTGAAACAACTACAGGCCAAAATAAACTTGACTGAGAACACGACAATGGATATGGCGGTTTTCCAAGCCCAGACCTTGGAGGTGCATGAAAAGCTGGAATGAGCCCAGCAAAACCTTTTTACAGAAGCAGAAGTTGTTCAAAGATGTTATCGGGTGGCAGAGCATTCTCTAAATAAAATTTATATTAGGGAGAGAGAGGCCAATGTAGCTTGAGATACATTCCAGGAAGTTTTTTTATCAGCAGCAAAATATGAAGTAGTCAGGGTCTCTCGATTGTCTCTTTCAAAGAAAACCCGAGGCGACATAATACTGAAGACCTGGGAGGCAAATCTGGATGAAAGCAAAATATTAACCAGGGAAGTAAAGTCGGTTTGTGAAGAAGCATTGTCTTCACTCGACAAAGAGTCATTGGACATTGAAGGAGATAGTATATTTGAGGCGTTGGTGTTGGGTATATGTTATATGCTTTGCATGTGTGTGTGAGGGCGCATCAGGTTCGACAATTGCATCTGACGATCCCTCTAGTAGTGGTCTTTGTGTTGTGTGCGTCGGGAGCTTCCTAGGGGTGTCCCATGGGGGGGGCAGGTATGCCCCCCCCTGGTTATGCCCAACTTTCGGGGCAGTGGCCCATTGTTAATGTTTTATGCTGATATTATAGTTCTTTGCATTTCATAAGATAAGAGCATAATATGAACAAGATCGCTGAGAAATACACATCCAC
>SNQJ01S0151079.1:0-23141 GCA_010110895.2 Picea sitchensis
TGGTTTTGATTATCATCATATAAGAACAAGGATGAGTAGGTCGTCCTTCACTTGACAGTTTGATGTTTCCTTATAGGAACAGGTCTACCAGGATATGTTGTGGTTCTCATGCACTCTACGGCGAGCACATGTCCCCAAGTAGGGGCCAGATGTTATCCCCATTTTGTGGATAACTAAGGAGATCATGTTTCGAGGCCATTAGGTTGCATATATGGCGTTCCGAGAGACTACATGACCAACAGTATCCTTTTTCACAGATGGAAAACCCACTCACCACCATAGATGGTAACAGTTTTGCATATAGCATCCACCACACTAGATGGATTCTGGAAGGTAGTGGGCCTTGCTCCATGAGGTACAAGTTAGTATTATGGTGAGCATCATTTCAATATTTAAGCCATTTGATTATGTTGTATCTTAGATTGCTCTAAATTTCATGATATGTGCTTGGGGATTATGCTTTTTTCCCTACTTCACCTTGGTGGTCGACATTGTGCCCTAGTAAGTGGTTTTCCTTGGGGATGGGTTTACTATTGGTAACTCCCTTAATGAGCCATCATATCGTTCTCGACCATACTTAACACTTTCCATCATTCTTCCCCTCCATTTCATTATCTCTTGGGATTTTATGGTGTATTGACCCAATAAGGGGTTGTCCCTCATTCTACGGGAAGAAGGGGATAAAGGCTCAGAGGGGTTGATGTTGGGTAAAAGATAAAATCCTTGTATAAACCTTCGAGATGCTTCACCCAGGGATCACCCAAGAAAGAAATGTAACACTTATCTTTGAATAAAGGGAACCCACAATATAATAAAGAATTCTTAAAAGGTCAGTTGAAGGTTAGGAGGTCTCATCACGAGCTGACCTATCATTTCCATGAATATCTAGTGATATGACATTACCATCAAATGGTCACCAAACCAGGGTAATGGATCGCGATTGCATGGCTAAGAGAAAGGGGGTCTCATCACAAGCCAACCTTCGCATTTCCATTAGGTGTTTGTGGGTGACATTTCCATCATCTGGTCACCACGCCAGGCCAATGACCTTCAACCTCTCCTTATTCTATATTGAAATAAAATAAAGAAAGAAAGATAAATGGCAATTGATGGGCTTGGAAAAAGTGCATTGTGGACGAAGGTACCACACACCCTCTACAGAGGCACTCAAGAATGAGACACTACAACTCCTTGTATGTCATGAGTCGTATGCCCTTTGAGTCTTGACCCCAACCACTTCATCCAATTTACATGGCTTAGAGATGGATCTCTTGGAAACTCTCCTTGACCTAGGGAAAGATCTAACCAATAGGACACCTCGTCAACCCTCCCATATTCAAGCTTGACAAGTCGCATAGTGTCTTTGAGTTGTTAATTGTTCGATATAGTGATCTTTGATGCACATGCTTAGATGGATTATTTATTGATTGGATTCACTTATCATGATGTCATGACTTGAGATCCTTGGAGGGTGTGCTCATTTGTCTTTGCAGGACCTAGTTGGTGGAAAATTTTGGGAGAAAAAGCCTAGCTTGGGCTTCCATGGGGCTACAAGCCCACAGGTTGGATGTCAGGGGCCTACATGCTGGATGAGAGAGATCAGATTTGGAATACCTTGATTATGACTTGGACGACCTAGCCTATCCCTCACTTTCCAAACGATTTGTCGAGGAGTGGAAAAACATCCTATTTTTGAGCTTGACGTCATGCTTTTTGGGGCTAGGCCATGGTGGTTGTTGAGGAAAAGATATGAATTTATCTTACTAAAGCATTTTTTAATCTTGCTTGGCTAAGGCAAGATAGCTGGGAATATTACCCTTTGTTAAAAGCCTCAAAATGTGTTTCCCAGTCCACAAGTATTAGCTACAAGGGCTTAGGCTGATTTTTTTAAATAAAAGATTGCTGCAAAATATAACATTTTCACATAATTTTCTTAATATAATAGATTTCAAAACCAGATGTGGAGATCAAAAGAAAAAATACCAAGTCACATATTAACACAAATGAGACAGAATAGAAATCGCTTAATTTCATTCCAAGAAATCAAAAGAATCGTTCTCTTTACAAAAATATTTGTGGGGGCATGGACCAAGGTCAAACTTAGATATCCTCGATGAAAACCATACAGAAGGACTCTGACAAGAAGTAAAAAATGAATTTTAAAATATGGATCATCTTACCACAGACTATTGCCCACTTGACTCTACACAATATCCTTTATCAGTGTCCGGTCTTGAAATTTAATTCATAAACAAACAAGTCTACACAAACTATCAAAAGATAGATCAACACCTATGAAACAAATATTTGAATGATATGGTTCATCGTTAACCTTATTGTCTACAATAAGACCATGTTGTCATAAAGGGTAAGATTTTAATGAATGAAGGAATGAATGAAAATTGAATTATCTTAATAAAACTCAAGAGAAAACTTTACTATGATTTCTCCTTCTATTCTCCACTTGTTCTTCATTCTCATTTGACTTTTATGCATTCCAAATTAGTTGGATGGATTCAAATGCCTCATTTAGTTAGGAGTTAACTAAAACTCAACTAACTTTAGTTTAGGGAAAATTGTGCTAACAATAAAGGGTCTTTTTATTAAATAAAAACTAGTAGGTGGGACCCCTTGACCCTTTTAATTTCTGTAACAAAATAAACATAACTGATCAATCAATCAAACCCATCCTCCTTGGCTCCCATGGTGAAAATTAAATATCGTGGTAAACAAATTATATCCAAACATATAATATCCGATATCCCAAAAATAGTTTGTTGTCCAAAAAAATTTGCAGTCCACTGTCCTCAATAAAAAAATAATCAAACATAATCAAAAAACCGTATTTTCCACTTTGAGAGGAAATTGTCCTTTGTTGTTGCTATACCCTTTTGACTTCCCTAAATTGGCCTTATCTTGGGTGGAACCTTGAGGCTTGATCCCATTGATGACATGGGGCAATCATCTCTCAAGTGCATACGGGATAATTCTGACTTAGTTGAATCACCCAGAGGAGAGGGCAACAACAACTTTCCTTTGTCATGCTTGTGGTGGGCTTAGGTTTTGAGTCTTTTCTTGCGTGGGAGGATTATGCACAGGTGAGTGTGCAAGGGAAATATCTACATTTGGCTTAACAGGTGGAGGAGGAGGAGGTAGACACAAATTTATTATGTATAATGTGGGGAGACTATTGGGTGAACAATCCCCTGCCATCCACTTGCCGTTCTAAAGGGAACTTCGGGTTGCAAAGAAACATGAGGGGCACAAGGATACCATGAACATGTTGGGGATGGAAGGGACGCCTCTCTAGCCTAGGCTGAACTATCCCTTGCCAAATCCAATTGAAAAAAATCCATCTTGGAATAGTTGGTTTAACTCTTGAGGATCTGCATGAAATGTATTGAGAATATGGGCCTTCTAGTCCCTCTATTCCAATTACCTCTCCATTATTTCCATTGTAATTCCTCTGTTGAAGAAGTTCATCTTGTATGCAGCAATTATTAGCAACTAGCTCTTAGTAGACCATACATGACATTCTCTCTTAATATGAAAAAAGTTTGGCTCGGCGTCACATCGACCCATGCAATCCAATCCATAAAATTCATTTAATAATTGTCGATGAGCCGGTGAAGTAGGGTTCGAGGGGATATCTGGGGGGATTTTATTGAGCGAAAAATTTATATCATGACAGGGAGTAAGAATATGATTATTGCTCGACAATTCATTAAACAATTGGTTATTGCAACAAACCCCAAAACATGGTAGGCTCTCATCTATCTGTTGCTTTTTATGGATTTATGCATTACAAAGTTTTTAATTTAATTTTAGTGAGCAGTAATTGAAAAAATGAATTTGGGATGCGATGATGATTTATAATGGCCAAGTGAGAAAATGAGAGGGAATTAGATGGATATTGTTCATAAAATAAATTAACTCAATCAACTATCATAAATTTGTTCAAATTTTAATCCAAAAAGCATCCATTTTCAAGACCAAAACCTCATTTGGCTGCCAATTTCATCAAGTTACTTGATGTCTCAATAACAATTTAATTTCCCAAAAATATTCAATTTACAACAATCTGTGTATTATAACATATGCAAACATTTCCAATTCAATAGTATTTCATGCTCTAATGCTGATCTATTTCCTTTTTAAAGCAAACAAAACATACGCTCATCATGGATAAACCATGGAGTGCACCAAAACATAACCCCGAACTTGATCTCTGTGTGCATCAATATATATAGACTTTTTTCTAAAAAAATGATAATCACATACGATTGATTCACATATATGATGTATGAAGAGATAGAACTAAATGATACACATGGATCTCTGTTATCTATGCCAGAACAGTCATCTTCGATAATACACCCAAAATAATCAATCAACAGTCATTGTCGTCTAATCAACAATCGAGCCCTCTTTAAATATACACATGTTCCTTTTAAAATCATGGACACAATATGAAATCAACAACAATAGTCAATCTCCAAAAAAAATGGAACCTTGAGCTTACTCTCTTTGTGAAATAGTATATACAGATTTCCTTTTAAAGGGAATGAGCCAAATAATTATATCATGTATGAAGAGAACGAAGCAGTATTGTCACAGGAACCTCTTTTAAACTTGACAGAAACATGATCAGACGGGTGAAACTCATAGGTGTATTCTTATTGTTGGAATGGATCATATTTGGATTAGACACCAATGTCCAAACCATAAGCGAATAGAGGATGGCTCTGGTTGTATGTAACCCACGCATTTTATTTCTTTTTGTTCGCTCGTTATGCACAAAGACCACACGGATATTGACCAAAGAGAGGATGGGTTTATAAATGAGAGAGCACGTGTCCTTAAACTTCCAAAATCATTAAAATGATAACCCCAAAACTTGACCAACCTCAAAAGGTTCTCGAGGAGGGTAGAGTAGGATTAGGAGTCCAAGTTGGGCTCTTTAAAAATTAAATCTAGAGAGCGAAAGCCTTCGTCTTTAAACATAGAGAGATAATGGTATTCCATATCCTTATATCTATTTACCATCAATTAAAAACCACAGAACATAATGTAATTGAATATTTTCCATATAATCCAAGCCTAATTTTTCACCCTCTTCCACATGTTGGGCACCTCCAAGCATGCAAACCTTCATCTTGGGGCGAGGAATGTGAGGCAACTTCAAAGAGACACTGAACCGCTTGTCCTTTTGAGGATCATAATTCTTGAGGCCAATCTATAACTCAATCGTCTCCGTGAATTTACGTTGTTCCCCACAAAATCTGCCGAGAAGATGTCTCTAACAACCCACTCATATGCTATCTAAACTACTCAAAAATCAGCCACCTCATCTCCGATACCATGAAGATTTTCGAGGTCCTATGAGTTGCCAACTAGGTTTGTCTTTGACCTCAAGTTGGCTCTAAGTTACCCAATTGTCAATGAAGGAATTATTGTTGTTGTTTTAGGACAATAGCGGGTTGGGGAGCTTCTTGTTGATTTGTTACGGTTACATTCTGGATTTAGGTGCTCTAGCATGTAGTTTTAGTCACCAAGGGTAGGCACATGCATACTAAAATAAATACTTAACACATACACCTAGAGATATTTATAGTTGAAAATAAAGTAGTTCTACACTCTAACACATGAAATTGTACATGTATTTTTGGTCAACATGACCTAGATAAAACCCGGGAAAAGCAGTTTGAAATGTATAATAAGCTCTCTGGAAAATGGGTGAGAGATACAACAAATTACAAATATAGATTAACCTATTACAATAACAGAAGCAGTCCAAGCTGAAATACAGAATCAAAGAAGGAAAGGCTGGGATGGTTTTACAGAAATGTTGCAGGCCTTTGAAATGATGCGGTGCCAACTGGAAGTTTTGATCTAGAAACCCCTCCATGGTACTCTGATACTGAAGTGTAGCCTCCCTCTGAAACAAACCTCGTTGCAATCTGAGCTCTGAAAGTCATGTCTACTGATGATGCGCCCTCCTCCTTAAGTGTTCTCTCCTCAGAATTGGAAGCTCCTCACTAAATAAACTGGGCACTAATCTTGTTGACTCTCTCCATGCAGGAGGCACCCAAGCTTTCCTCCCAGTACTCAAACTCTGTCTCTCTCTCTCTCAAACTCTTGGAGTGAACAAATGAGTGAATAGCCTCTCCTTGGCCTCTTGCGCCCTCCTTTAGGATGCATAAGGAAACCCAAAAAGTGAGTGGATGGATCATCTCATATCATCCCTAATCAATAGTTGAGATCATCTCAACTAATCTCAACTCAAAAGCATGCTTAAGTTTCCATAGTTTCCATTTTATGTCTATTAATTCACAAAGAGGGTGAATTAATTGTCACTTCATTTCTAAAATGACAAATTTCACTTTTGACTTAAATCTCTAAGTCAAATTGAATTTAGACACAAGTACATAGTACAAGGTACAAAGTATTTCCCACATGTGTTTTAAAATCTCCCACAAACACAAGGGGACCACTCAAAGATACCCAAATCTCAGCACTCCCTCTTACGGAGGAAAGTGTCTATCACCACCAATCTCATCCCTAAAGTGGACATGGTTTCCTACCGGAATACTGGGTGAGTATGGTTGTACCCTAATCGAAGTAGTCATCCACCGGATCTTCTCAATATGTGTGATATATAGATGGAAGTGTCTTTCCACCTATCAAGATCACCTAGATCTTGGCATCACCTAAACATCTCCACCTTGGTCTCCTACCAAGGATTTCTACCTCTTGGTATATTGCCAATGGTCACTACTCTTGGCGTCTCACCGAGAAGTCATTCTCTTGGCATCTCACTGGTGTCCCCCTCTTGCTATCTCACCAAGAGTACATAGATCTTGACATCTCACCAAGATCATCAACTTGGCCTCTCGCTAAGTAGATTCCACCTGAAGTGGAACCAAAACCTGATATGCTCGTCTCAGAAGCCATGTGAGGCTCAAGCCTATATGGTTCCCTACTTATCCTCCGCATCAATATATGGTTTTATGAAGAAATTGCACCAACCCTCTATCTCAACAACTCTGAAACTGAAGTTATCTTGGGTGGACCAATCACCCCTCTGATGGTGTCAGGAAGCTGATGCGATCTCCCCTATGAATCAGCAGTGTGAGTCAGTGGGTCCTCCCTCAACTCTCTCTCCCCATCTGTGTTGGATGGTGTAACAATAAACAAAGTATTAGTGAATGCACACTCTCTAAGGAAAAGCTGCTCATCCAGTCAAGTTCCTTTGTTGTCGTTGTTGAAATATCATGTTGCTTCTTCTTCTTTGGGACATTGTTCTGCATAGTGACCCATATCTCCACAGAAAGAATTTTACTATGCTCATGTCTCTCTTCTACCCACTGATTCTCTCCTCACTGTGGTGGGGTCCCAAACTTGGGACCCTGCCGACCTCCTTGGCCAGTCTTCTTCTTTCCCTTTTCCAAGAGCAGGTCCTCATCACCTGCTTCACATTTGTTGTTGTTATTGTTTTCTAGGAGCTCTACTGCGGAGGTCTCCTCCTAGACAAATTCATCCCACATCCTCTCCATGTGACATAACCTCCTTGGCAACAATGTCGCGTACGAATGGACCCCAAGGTTTGATAAAGTTGTTCAAATATGTCTCACCACTTAGAGTTAGGGTTCATGCCTCTCCAAACAACTCCAAGCTCATCTATGATTTGGGTGTATCCACCAAGGAAATAAATGGCCGGCTCATCCTCCAAGCATGTAGATTCCCTCGAGGGGCGATCATGAAAGAACCAGCAGTTCTCATTTAGATTTCTCCAAACAACTTGCATAGAGATGCGCATCTCATATGCATAAGTCTTATCGATCCAAGTGGGGAATGATATGATCCTACACCGCATCACATATGGTCATCTTTTTGCCTTGTTGTTCATTTTTCTGAACTTTGCCACCAAGATGGGGTGATGCCGGGAACAATAGGAGCAATGCCTCAACTATATCCCTTAGTTTGAGGTCCTCTAAGACATATACTATCCTCTCCTTCCAAGGCGACCAACTGCTAGCCCCAACTGGCATGTCCCTCTGCACTTGAGATATTGACATGTCTACCAAAATGCACTCCAATTGATGTTCAAGCTACCCAAAGGCCTGTTGCCTCCTCCTATCCAACCCACTTGGTGTGAAAGGAGGCAAGTGAAGACTCCGACCTCACTCCACAACAATGGAGTGTGAAAAGAGGTTGTGAAATCGGCCTCTCTCCACAGTCCACCTTGAGTGTGAAAAGAGGCTTTCCAAACTGTGCACAAATTGCTCTACAATCTTCTACAAAATTCTACGCACAAGAAACCACTAAAAAAATGTCAATGGTTGTCCACAAAATCTGCCAAGAAGATGTCTCTAACATCCCACTCATATGTTGTCCAAACTACTAAAAAATCAACCACCTCAACTCTGATACCATGAATATTTTCAAGGTCCTATCAAGCTTCCAACTAGATGCGTCTTTGAACTCAAGTTGGCTCCAAGTTTCTCAATTGTCAATGAAGGTATTGTTGATGTTTTAGGACAACCAACCTTGGTTTAGGAACTTCTTGTTGATTTATTCTGAGTTTACATTCTCAATTTAAGATTGGCTCTAGCATGGTTTAGTAACCAAGTGTTAGCACATGCATATTAAAATAAATGTAACACACCTAGGGATCTTTACAGTGAAAATAAAGAAGTTCTACATTCTAACACACATGAAATTGTACACTTGATTATTTTTGGTCAACATGACCTTGGATAAAACCCCCTGGGGAAAACTAGTTTGAAATATATGTCTATATATGAGGAAAATAGATGGTGGAATACAACAAATTTATAAAAGGAAATAGATGAACTTTGCAATAGCAGTGATCAAGTTGAAATACAAGTCCAAAGGAAGGAAGAGTGCCCTATGATGGTGCACCCCTCAGAAATGCTTCCAAGACCACTAAAATGATGTCAGATGCCAGGTGGAAGCTCTGATCTATAAACCCCTCCACAATACTCTAATATTGATGGGTAGCCTCCCTCTGAAGCAAACCTCACTGCAATCTGACAGACGTAAATCCTCCCCACTGATGATGCACCATCCTCCTCAAGTGCCCCCTCCTCAAAACTAGAAGTTCCCCACTAAATAAACTGGGCACTAAGCATGTTGGCTCTCTCCATGCAAGGATGCGCCCAAGCTTTCCTCTCCTAATGCATGAAACCTCATCCTCTTTCTCACAGAGCTCAAGGAGTGAACAAATGAGTGGGTGACCTCTTGTGCCCTCCTTTAGGATGCATAATAAAACCTAAATATTGGGTGGATGAGATCATCTCATCTCAAAATCCTAATCAATGGTTTAGATCATCTCAACTAAATCTCAACTCAAAACCCACTTTGCTTAAGTTTCCATAGTTTCCACTTTGTGTCTATTAATTCACCACTTTGTGAATTAATTGTCACTGACTGAAGATAACAAAATTTCACTTTTTTGACAATCTCTAGAGAGATCAAAGCTGAAATTATACATAAAGTACATGTTACAAGGTACAGAGTACTTCCCTCATGTGTTTAGAGCTCACAAACACAAGGGGACCACTTCCAAAGGTACCCAAATCTCAGCCTCCCTCTACAAGGAAAGTGCCCATCACCAATCTCATCCCTCACAGGTGGACATGGTTTGCCTCACGGCATATGCCTGGGAGTGGTATGGTTTGTGCCGATCCTTTGAAAGTAGTCGACACGGATATGCTCAATCTATTTGATATATAGATGGAAGTGTCTCTCCACTTATCTAATATCACCTAGATCTTGGCATCACACCAAACGTCTCCACCTTGGTCTCCCACCAAGAGTTTCTACCTCCACGGCATCTTAGCTGATCACTACTCTGGCATATCTGGGTCTCCCCCTCTTGGTATCTCTGGAATGCGTAAATCTCGACATCTCACAAGATCATCAGCAGCCTCTCTCCAAAGTAGCTTCCACTTGATGGACCGAGGAACCTAATATGCATGTCTCACGAGCCAAGTGAGGGCTCAGCACTGTGGTTCCTTCTTTGCTCCTCCTCATCAATATACGATGCTCGAGTTGTAGAACCCGGCTCTCTGTCTTCTCAGCTCACGAAATAAAGTTATCTGGGTGGACCCAGTCACCCACTCGATCGGAGATGATTTTAAGGATGGAAATTTATTTTAAAATGTAGAAACCTTGGCGAATATTACTAATCCTTCGCATGTCAGCTATAAATGTTTGGCGATATCATTTTAAGTAATTCAAATTTTCTATGTATTTTATATAGTTTTATAAAATTTTGGCGATTTTAAGGTAAAATAATTTTATCCTATAAATTGGTGAATCATTTTAAAATAGTGAATCTCGTTTTGGAAAAATGAAGGAAAATTAGCCCATGTGTGAAATTTAGCCCTAAAATCATCCCTAAAAGTCTCTGAAGGGTCTCCAAAGAGGCCGAGTTTGATCTCCCTCAGTCAATGTTTTTGAGTTAGTCATTCCTCCTCAACTCTGTCCCCATCTAATTATGGATGGTGTAATAGCAGACAAAATGTGATCCGCGAATACACACTCTCTCGCAAGCTGCTCATCGAACTCAAGCTCCTCTATTGTCGTCGCTAATAATATCATGTTACTTCTTCTTCTTGGGACATTGTCTGCATAAAGTGACCCATTTCTCCACAAGCAAAGCATCTCAATGTGATCATGTCTCTCTTATTCCCACTGTTTCTCTCATCCTGCATTGGTGGGGCCCCAAACTTGGGACCACACCCGTTATCCTCGATTAGATCTTCTTCTTTATCTTTGTCCAAAGAGAAAGGTCCCAATCACTCTGATTCATTGAAAATGTGCGAGAAGATTGTAGAAATCAAGCATCAGTGGGATTACGGTACATTTATTTAATGAATCTTACTAATTCATTCTCTTCAAGAATGAGTGCAACCCTATACTTCCAAGCACAGAATTTTCACACCTTCTAGCATAGCAGAAGCTTTGTGCTTGCAGACATCCTTTACCTAGAGCTAGGAAAAATGACCAAAAAATTGAAATACTCAAAATTGAATTTTGAACTTACGAGAATTGATAGCAGCTAAAGGCGGTAGCACTTATTAGTTAGATTTCAAAAATCAAATCCACCCCCCTCCAAACTTGACGGTGGATTTCTATCTCTTGCGGTATACAGTTTCACGGTGCCGGTCTTCACGGTGCCACGGTACCTCACGGTTTTCACAGTGCCACGGTATTTACGAAGAATGCAGATGAAAATTAGGTTTCTTTCGGGGAGTTCTATCCCTTTGAAAAGATTGCGAAGGTGCCAAAGACTCCTTGGGCTGGGCGCACTTTTCTAGGTGACTTTGAGTTCAAATTCCTCTTCAATAAAAAGCCTAATTTCTTGCTTTAATAGCGGCATTTTCTTTATCCGGTGAAAGATATATAACTTCGGCAACTCTACGATACCATGTTAAAGTTTAAAAGCTATTATTAGAACATAAATTTACTAAATAACCATAGCATATATAGGATCAGCGAGAGAAACACAATCACAAGATACAACATTTATCACGGGGAAAACTTCATGGGGAAGAAAACCAAGCAAAACTTCCTTAATATAGATATCAATATGTCAAGACAATAAACCAGAAACACTAGAGAATATATGCTCTCCCAGTAATGTGCCTCTCTCTCTTCCTTCTTCTAACTGGCCCAGTAACTTCAACTTCCTTCAATGCTGGAGTAAGGTGAGTTGAGTGATTGAACAAATGAGTGGTTGGCTTTGCTTTGTTTATACAAATTGGAAAGCGTTGAAAGGAGATGTCTCTTCAACATGGCGGGGCCGACTTGTCTTTACGGGTGGTTATAACCGCTTTAATTTGCTTAGGGGCCGACTTCTTAATTTTCATACTACAATTAGGGTTTCACCAATTTGCAAAAGGATTTGGTCATTTTACAATGCCGGAGCATGATCAATCAAAATGAGGGGATTGATCCAATGAATAATACATCAATAATAAGTAGATACTCTTTGCAGTCCACAATGTTTCAACACTCCCCTTAACCGAAGGGTATTCTACAACATCATCGGGAGAGAGAGAGGAAACAACATCAACATGCGGAACGAGTTGACATATCTATAAATCATGAAAGTTTTCTCATCATCAATGTCATCATTCACAACAAGGAGCTAGAATGGCATCATCATTTGCACTCCAACATGGATTAGTATAACACTATTACATCATCATCAATAACAACAACATCTCAACACAAAGGTTGGAGAATCATCAACATAAGCATTAGGCTAGGAATCTTTAGCACAAAGATGGCATCACGGCTGGGCGGCAACTCAAAAAACATCGGCCGCAGTTGGAATCACAACATGAAATTTTGGAGACCTTTCTTTATCATCCGCAGTTGGCATGCGGCAGGGATGGAAACACAACAACATCAACCACAGAGGTTGGCATCCGGCCACGGTACGGAAACAAAAACAACATCAACCGCAGGCTGGCATCACAACACGAGGGATGGAAACACAACAACATCAGCCGCGAGCTCTGAAATATTCAGCACGAATCTAGCATCACAACATGAAGTTGACATCACAGCAACATCAACATGAAGCTAGAAATATTCGGCACTAAAGAATTTTGGCATCACAACATGAAGCTCATCAACCTCTCCCCTTCGAGGGGAGGTCCTTTCAGACTTCACAAGCATATCGGCTCCAAAGTTTACCGCGAGATGGAGCTTGGTCAACACATTGCTTAACCTATTCATTTTGTGCTAACATATTGAACTTTATGGCTCCTCTACGCACCATATCGGATGTAATGATATGGATCTCTATGTGTTTTGACTTGTCGCTGGAACATAGGGTTCTGTCATCTTTATGCAAGCTCGTTATCACATAGGATCACGGTTGCTTCCATCTCATCGAATAGACATGTCCAACAACTTCGAGAAGCCATATGAAGCTACAAGCTAGCGAAAACATGCGGCCAATGTATTTTTCTTATGTCATCGAGAGCAATGATTGATTGCTTCCTACTACGCCATGAGATCATGGCTAACCTAGACTAAAACAACATCATGAAGTGCTCTTTACGTGAAACGCTTCGGCCAATCATCTGGCATATAGCGAGTTTGAAGTCATAATCTCCATTGCTAAGACCACAATATAATGTACCTTAAGGTACCTCATCCATGTTTCGCGGCAACCCGGTGAACAACTGGCAGGATCTACGGCCCGACTCAAGGTGTTCCTGACAAAACATATCTAGCATGGTTTGTCAGATACATCAGCGATCAATGATCTGTCTATACATCCTGGCATCAATCATTCTAATGAAGTGTCGACCAGAAGATTCAACTTCTGACGACATAGGTGTGTTCATGGGCTTTTGCACTCTTATATCAAATCTCTTGGTATTTTAGCGCATACTTCCCTTGGTTAAGGAGAATCCTCTCCGGATCGCGCGGACCTCAAGACCCTAAATGGTGCATTAGGCAAAGATCTTTCATCTCAAATTCTAAAGCAAGCTATTCTTACATTAGGTGATGAGATTTTCTTCTCTAGTTAAAGATAAGTCATCCACATATCGACAATATAGCGGGCTCATCATTCATAACCTTGATAAAGGTTAGAATCAACTTTACTCTTGGTACATACCAAACTCTTCAAAAAATTGTCAATCCTTCCATACCAAGCTCTAGGGGCTTGCTTTAATCACGTCTGGAGAATTGGTAACTTCTGAGGAAATGAATCGCTTCATGTATTCAATTTCAAACCCTTGAAGTTATTCATTATACACTTCTTCTTCAATGACATCATTCAAGAAGTTGTTTTTCACATCCATTTGGTGTAACTTCCACTTCATATTAGAGCTGCGAGGGCTATGATGGTTGATTAAGAGTGTATGTAGCTCTGAGGAAAAACATATATTCATATGTAATGCATTCATTTGAGGAAAATCCACGAACAAAAACTTGCTTTATACTTATCGGTACTTCCATCAACAACATGTTTTATTTGAAAATCCATTTGGAAGATACCACCATCCTTTCTCTTCGGTCAGGAAACTGGTATTGTTCTTTATGATGGATTGGTATTATTTGTTTATGGCATCGCCCATTCTTTCTTCTAGATGGCTTCTTCAAAACAAGTAGGCTCCTTCTCTAAGAGACCACACATTAAAGCCATATAGGCTGAGCTGAAGCGGGTTTCTTCACTTGTCTAAATTAGTTTCGCCGGGGCACCATGCTATCTCATCTTGAATAAGTTCCCTTTCAGGACTTTCTCTTCAATGGGAGATGTGTCTGGGGAGGTTCCTGATATTCTATTATGTCATGATCTTCTAGAATCTCCTCATCGAGGGAATTTATGACTTCCCTCACAGGTTCTGCAACTCTGGGGGCTACAAGTTCTTCTTCATATGCTTCTTCAGGCCATCTTCGATTTCTTGAGTGAAACATCTTCATCAAAGGTTACATCCATGTTGATCTCAATATGATGGTAATTTGGTATATAAACTCTGAAGGCCCTTCAGGAGACCTCACAATATCCAATAAAATATTCCTTCTTTCTTGAAGGGGTTCATCTTAGTTCTCTTCTCTTTTGGAATGTGTACAAATCTTTGGGCGATAAATATTTTGAGATGAAAAACTGAAGGCTTCTTTCGAGAGGCTTGTCTTTTGGAGTCTTGAACCCAAGTGCAGTATGTGATAATCTGTTTTGTACATAATTTGTTGTTTTGTTGCTTCTTCCCATAAGTGCATTGGAAGATCTTGATCATGGATCATGGTCTTCCGCTGCTTCGATATATTTCTGTTGTTTCTTTCTGCTACACTATTTTGTTGTTGAAGTTGTAGGGAGTGGTGAGCTCCTCTTGATCCCCAAACATATTTACAAAATTTTGAAAACTCTTTGAGGTGTATTCTCCTCCATTATCGACTGAGTATCTTGATCTTTCTTTAGAAAAGATTCTCTATCAGAGCTTTGAATTCTTGAATTCTTGAACACTTAATCTTTTGATTTCAAAAGAAATTAAACCCAGTTTTACAAGAATAGTCATCAATAAAAGATACGTAGTATACATACCCACTGATGGAAGTTTATGTCATTGGGACACATACATTTAGTGAATGAGCTCTAGGAATCCTTCTTCTTTATTGTCTCTCTTGAGAAGGGTTCTTGAAGTGTTCTTTCCTTGTGCACATCCATTGCACACTGGATTACATTGAAATAATGTAAGCGCAAAGTGTGTATTATCGATATATTCATTTGGATCAGTCATTGTGGATTGATCATGTCTTTTATTGTAATAGGACCAAATCCGCGTTTGCGGATTGGTCAAATGATAATTATAATAGCAAGAATAAGATGTGCGGCCCGTGAGGTATTAAAAGGCCCAAAGATATATTAAAGGTGGTTATAACCACCGGTTATGAGGAAGTCGTACTGCCATTGAAGAGACACTTCACGCGTGCTAGTCTTGTATAAATAAAGAGGCGGTAGCCTCCCTTAGACACAACTCACTTGCTCATCTTGAGAGACAAGTTTGAGGTGTAGTTGGAGAGAGGAGAAGAGAGTGGCACATCTTTTGGAGGATCTTTGTATTAGCTTGAGTTATCTCTTGGCATTGCATTGGCTATCTATAATAGGAAGTTTTTTGGGTTTCTTCCTAGAGGTTTCGGGATAAATGCTATGTCTCTTGTGATTGTGTATTTCTCAATGATCTTGTCTTTATGTTGTTGTTATCTATTGAAATGCAAGAACTATAATAATGGAATAAGCATTAACATGGTATCAGAGCTTGACTGAATTGAGCACCTTTCACTGGGTATATAAAAGCGTCATTGTTGTCGTACATGGAAATTAGGGCTTTTGATCGTGAATCTTTTCAGCCCAAAACCATCTAGAAAAGTGCGCCCTCCCTCCAAGGATTACTTTGGCATCATCGACACACCTTTTCAGTGGAGTGAATCTCGGGAAAGTGAAACCCTAGTTTCACAAAAGTACCAAAACAGTCAACGAGATGTTAGAATATAGAGGATTGTGCTTGGCAACCATTGCCGATACCCTCGTCACCCAGCCACAGTCAACCAAAGCCACTTTCAAGCACCTTGACCTTGGCCAGAAGAATTAAAACGTCTGCAGAGAAATTCATCACCAAGCAAAGAATAGAAGCTTCGTGGACAGATGATCCCACCCAAAAGCTGGCGCACCGCTCCTCAGCTCCAATATGTGCATAAGCTGGCTGGCTGCTGCCAGCTGCTGTGAGATGTGCTCTCCAGCGCGAGATGACAAATAGTAAGTGAGCCTATTGTTGCACCGTGGGTGGCCCGATCTAAGCGGGGCGACCTAGCAGATCTAGCGGAGCCCGACTTCTCCTTCTGACATCAATAAATTCAATATAAATATATTTGTTCAGCCGATAACTTATCTAGGGTTTCCTTCAATTCTTTGCTTTCTTCCAGAGGATTCAATCTTGTCAAAAGTCATAATAGAAGTTCATACCTCCGGCTTCTATAATGGCTAACACTCCTCCTAGCTAGGGAGGTATGGTCTTGAGCACAACAAACCATTCAGCTGGTAGCACCGAGCACTGTCATTATTATCCATTGGATAATCTCTATGATAAGCGGTACAATATCAATTTATAGAACACACACATGTGTCTATTCATGAACAACTACTCGGACTTTGTGAAACACAATCACAAATTGTCCTTCATAACAAATAGCAACTTTGCATATAAACAATGTTATAATAAAAGCGCATCATCACAGATAATATTTCACTCACAAGCTGAGATCACGAAGAAATGTCTGCCTACAATAGTCTTCATCTGCATAGAAACAGAGTTATGATAAAACTGAATCATCAGGGCCAGTCTTTCACTCACGTCTGTGATATCACGAAAAGAATGTTTTTCCCTCGATTATAGAGTATCAACAATAATCATCACGGGTAATCTTTCACTCACATGCAATGAGGTCTGAAAAGATGTATGCCTCAATATAGAATATCAACCTTGGGCTCTCCGCCCCATTCTTCTCAACCAAGGGAAGAAGGATTGATTTACATTTGAACACGGACCATTTCCCACCACAGGCCATTTCTTAGACACTAAACAAAGTGTAACTTTGAGAGAATGAGTCTTCCCTCAATAATTTTTTTGGACCATTCCTTACCTTGGGACATTCCTCCGACACTAAACAAAGTGTAACACGGAGAGAATGAGTGCCGCCTAAGGAATGATTGTCTGGACTATTCCCCACCCTAGACCATTCCCCCGGCACTAAACAAAGGTGTAGTAACACAGGAGCAAATGGAGTGCATACTCGAGAATAATTTTTTCTGATTTTTTGAGCCTGGACTACTCCCCACCTGGGCCATTCCTCCGGCACAAAACAAGGTGCTTGGCCTAGAGAATAGATGCGCCTTCAAGAATGCTTCAATACGGACCATTCCCACAGCGGGCCATTCCTCCGGAGCACTAAACAAGTGTAACACAGGAAAGAATGAGTCGCCCTCGAGGAATAATGCATCATGCATCAACCTCAAGCGAGCGATTCTTTGACTGCTCTAGCGTGAACCCGAAGAATGGTACGCTTGCGTGAGACCATTCTATGACCACTACTTTCGAGTGGTGCCAAGAAGAATGATTGTCCTAGACCACTTCCATAAATGGGAAGTCGTTGTCAATGATACATCAGCCTTATTGCCTCCATGTTAACTGGCGGAAGCCATTGTGCATCAAAAATCTCAATCCACTTTCGAACAAGAAGAACTTGTCACCATTAATCCCGGACTCTTACAAAAAAATAAATAACATTTTCAATTTCTCCTTCTAGCTGGAGAGTTATTTTAATCACAGAAATAAACATGTTTGCATACCTTCTCTATCCTGTAGAGTCTTCCTTTCAGCTACGGGAGTTATTTCCACAATCCCCAACTGCCAGGAAATATGCAAACTTGATTCTAAAAAGAGGCTTTGTCAGGAGATGGCACATGCGCTCGCCAGGTGGGGATATTCTCGAGCTTTACCTCTCCTTCACGGGCTTTATCTCGGATAAAGGCAGTATTTGATCTCAATATTGCTTTGACCTTTCATGGCTTGGATGCTTTCTGATAATCTTATACAACTTGATTATCACAATATATTGTAATTAGATTAAAGTCACGATCAAATAAATCCAGGATATTAACTCCCATAGCCATCTTTATACATTGCATGCTTCTAGTACCATACTCTCACAGTTCATACTAAGTGTGACAAACTGCATGCTGTTGCTCCAAGATATCATAGTGGGTTAAAGGCTGAAACACATGCACAGTACTCTTTACATTAATACACTTCCTGCCCAATCAGTCTGTGAATCCATGAGTTGGATATCACTTTGGATCACGGTATATTTTAATCCATAGTTTATTGTCCCACAATTATATCTTAAAACATGTTTTGCGGCTATCAATGCTCTTGTCTCGGTTCCACATGGGCGGCTTAATGTATTCACAGCCAAAGCAAATATACGGTGAAATTATTTACCAAATACATCAATGATCCAATTAGTTGTCGATATAGAGATGGATCTCTTGGATCAGAATCTGGGACTTTTACTCATTTTCCTTATATCCACATTCATAGGAGTGTCCATGGACTTATAGTCCATCATTCAAACCGGAAGGATCTTTGTGCATATTTTTCCTTTTCCAAGGAATACTTCACCATCCTTCTACCATACTTCTAGTCCCAAGTAATAGTGCATGAGACCTAGATCTTTCATATCAAATTCGGAAATTCAAATCAGCTAGTTACCTTTGAATGATTAGAGATTCTTCACATTTTATGAATAGATCATCAACATATAGCGATGAAATTCTGGTGCATTGTCCACGACTTTATAGTAGAGGTTTGGATCGCATGACTCTTGGAAAAATAGAATGCAGTTGAATGTTGTCCATCACGGAATACCAATCCTTGGAGCTTGAGAGTCCATATAGAGCTTTCTTGGTCTGCAAACATGAGTGTCTCTTGGATGTACCTCAATCAGCAGAAGTTGTTCAATATATACTTCTTCTTCGATGACACCATTCAAGAAGGCTGTCTTGACATTTTTTTGGTGTAATTTCCATCCCATCGCATAAGTAATCACAATGATTGATCTAATTTAAGTGTATTTTTCTACAGGAGACAAGGTTTCATCATAGTCTTCTCCACTCCTTCGGGAGACCCTCACGAGCGAATCTTTCCTTATATTTATCCAGTTCGATGGCATGTTTGATCTTGTATTCCCATTTTGAAGTTACAATTGATTTCTCTTTAGATCTGGGTACAATTTCCATACTTCATTTCTCATAATGAATTTGATGTTCTTACGCCATGGCTTCTTTCCATTGTTCCTTTTAGCTGCTTCTTCAAATGTAGTAGGTTCTTCATCTAGAAACTTTGTCATGTATGTTGCATAAATAGAGAATCTTTAAGTTCTTTTGGTCTTCACGGATGTTCATGCAGACCTTGATTCTTTCTGATTTTTGTAGGGTTGCTTCAAGCCAAGATAGTCTTTTCTTGTTCTTTGGTATATTATCGGATCAGCGTTCTCACATATCTCCATAGGATGATCCGGTTGATCATTTTCGTTATTTTCACCTTCGTGTTTCTTCATTTGAACCTTCAATTTCTTTACACTTCTTCTATAGTTTCTTCAATGCATTTTCTGAAGGCCATTCTTTTCATTGGATATTCACGATCTCTGCTTACTTCTATCTTGTGTTGTTCGGAATATATATACGATGAATCACTATATCTAAATATCCTTCTTTCACGAGGAGTTCTAGTTATTTCTTTATCTTTGGGGAATATGGGGAATAAACGACATCCAAATATTCTTAAGTTTTCTATGTTTGGTTTCTTACTTGAGAATGCTTTTTTTTGGTGTCATGTCCTTCAATATGCGATGAGAATACATTGCACATATATGGTAAATCCATTCTTCTCCCCCCATAGAAACAATGGATAGATATTGATTCGTTCAATAGGGCTTTCTACTTGTTTTCTTCAATGAATCTGTTCTTTCTTTTTGCTGCCGTTTGTTGAAATTATGAGGAGCAGGTTAGCTCCCTTCTAATCCTGTGGGATTTACTTGAATGCAGCGAGCTTCCTTTGATGTGTATTCTTTTCCATTATCTGTTCTTAATGTCCTTATCTTCTTGTTCATAAGGTTCTCTATTTCTACCTTGAATTCTTGGAAATTGTTGAATACTTCATCTTTTTGACTTCAGTAGGTACAACCCCGTCTTCCTTGAATAGTCATCTATGAATGTTAAGTAGTAGAGAGCTCCTCCTAAAGATTTGGCTGGCATTGAACCGCAAACATCCATAACTGACGGAATCTAGGTTTCCCTTAGATCGTTGTTCTTCAACGGGAATGGTTTCTTAATGTTCTTCCCAAGGGCACATCCCTTCACAAACTCCTTAGGTGTGTAGATTTCAATTATGGTGTTCCTTCAACCATTTTTTTGAGGGAAGGTAATGCTTGATAATTGATATGAAGCTTGTCAACTATGCCAAAGCTCGGTAGGGTTGACTTCATCATCGGCACTAGAGCTTCTTCTTTTTGTTCTAGTAGTCTATGTAGATTCCCTTCACATCTTCCAATAACCCTAGCATCTTCTATCTTTGAATCTTCCCATGCCATGTTAACACCTTTTCATCTATGAAGGCTATTCTGTTTCATTTGTCTTCTAAACATGATATTGATACAAGATTCTTTTCTAAACCCGGTACATATAGAACATTGCTTAAGTGAACATGATTACTGATTCGGTTGATGGAGGCTTGTCCAAATCCTTATTGAGGGTGGAGTGCTTTTTGTCTCAAGCTCCACCTTGTGATGTCTCTCTCATTGAATCCTTGGTCTTGCTTGATCTCTCGTCATGTACCTAGAATCTCCACTGTCGATTATCCACATATCGTCTTCAATTGTCATTAAGGGTGTTGAGTAATGTAAGAAGTGATTGTTTAATTTTAGCATGTCTTCGGTTAGCGTGGTCATGCCTTGATCAAAACTTCAGCGCATCTTTTCTCTCTTAAGAAAGTCAATAGGTCTGCTGGCCAGAGTTAGAGCATGGATATCTTCTCCTTGAGCAAAGTGCTCCATCACAAGATTAATGGGATCGAGAATTGAGGTTTAAACTCTTGCTAATAACCCACAACTGCAGTTCTTTGGAAGATACTCTGCTAGTAACCCTAGCGAAGGTTCCTCCAATGAGCTCAATACCCTGGCGGTTATGTTTCCTTCGGTTTCATTGTTGAAGAGAATGTGGGCCCATAACCTATTAGAATATAGAGAGTTATTACCGTTTAACCATTGTGATACCCTGCGTCACCCAACCAGGGCCTTAAGCCACACTCAGAGCACCTTGACCTTGGCCAGAAGAATTATGAAACGTCTATAGCCAAGAGGCTAAATGCACCAAGCAAAGAATAGAAACTAAAGGCGGAATAGATGATCCACCCGGAAGCTATTTCCTCTCCCGGCTTTCGAGAAACACGTGCACCAAAGCTAACAGCACGCGAAACGCCTCTGTGAGATATTGCTCTCAACACTGGCTAGCGAGATGACAAATAATGAAATCAGCCACAATATTTATAGTGGACTGGCTGAATCTAACTGCAGGGCCGACCTAGCCAGTCTAACTGGGCCGACTTCTCCTTCTGGGCATCAATAAATTCAATATAAATATATTTGTTCAGCCGACAACCTGTCTAGGGTTTCTTCAATTCTTTGCTTCCTTCTGGAGGATTCTTATCTCGTCATGGAGTCATAATATAGGTTCATACCTCCCAAATATACCATAATATCAACACAGAGAGTACCAAGAGTACCATAAGTACTAGAGTATTAGAAGTACCAAAAGCACCAGTCAAGAAATCCGCAGATCAAGTTTGGAAGGGGTAAAATTTGGATTTTCTCAGATCAATACACTAGGATACTCGCCTCGGCCAAGCGCATCTCTTGGTAAGGTCAAAATTTGATTTAGAGCACTTTCATATTTTGGCCATTTTTCCTAGCTCAGGTAAAGATGTCTGCAAGCACAAAGCTTGTTGACAAACTGGAAGGCGTGGAAGACTTTCATGCCTGGAAGTATATGATTGGCCTAACTGGGCCGACTTCTCCTTCTGGGCATCAATAAATTCAATATAAATATATTTGTTCAGCCGACAACCTGTCTAGGGTTTCCTTCAATTCTTTGCTTCCTTCTGGAGGATTCTTATCTCGTCATAGGTCATAATATAGGTTCATACCTCCCGAAGCTACCATAATATTAACACCAGAAGTACCAGAAGTACTAAAGTACCAGAGGTACCAGAAAACCAAAAGCACCAGTCCAGAAATCCGCAGATCAAGTTTGGAAGGGTAAAATTTGGATTTTCTCAGATCCAAGCACACTAGGATACTCGCCTCAGCCAAGCGCATCTCCTGGTAAGTTCAAAATTTGATTTTGAGCACTTTCATATTTTGGCCATTTTCCTAGCTCCAGGTAAAAGATGTCTGCAAGCACAAAGCTTGTTGACAAACTGGAAGGCGTGGAAAACGTCTATGCCTGGAAGTATAGGATTGGCCTGATCCTTGCAGAGAATGACCTAGCAAGATTCATCAAATAAGTGTTGGAACCCGAAGATGTCGCAGAGAAAGCAAAGCATCAAAAGGACATAATCAGGGCCCAAAGAATCATTGTAGATTCAATCAAAGACCACTTGATTCCTTATGTGTCATCAAATAACACTCTGAAAGAAATGTTTGATGCCCTAAGCAGACTGTATGAAGGAAAGAACATAAACCGAAAGATGAATCTAAGAACTCAACTAAAGAATACGAGGATGCAGAAAGGAGAAACGATCTAAGAATATTTTTCTAGAATTTTAGAATTCAAACAACAGTCATAAGCGATTGGAGACACCATAGACGAAGACGAGCTCATAATGACAGCCATAAATGGTCTCACAAGACCTTGGGATGCATTCATCCAAACGATATGTGCCAGAACAAAGAAACTAAAGTTTGATAGTCTATGGGAAGAATGCATCCAAGAATAAACAAGAGTAGCTAACCGTGAAGCACTACTAGCAAGATAT
>SNQJ01S0151081.1:4759-23141 GCA_010110895.2 Picea sitchensis
AAATCTACGCATAATCGGATTTCTCCCGACTTTTTCCTCACTGGAAAAATATTTTCTACCCAGGTGGAATGCCTAACTTGGAAAATTATATTCGCATCTAAAATCTTCCTTAACTCCTGATACATGAGAGGTTCCAGGGATGGATGATACTTTTAGAGATTTTGCTGGAAAGGTTTTATTTCGGGTTTCAACGGGATGGTGTGTTGAATAATGTGGGTGTCATATGTTTTCAAATCATTATAGGACCATGCGAAGACGTCTTGATATTGTCTAAATAATTTGAGGTAGGCTTTCCTCTCTTCCTTGGATATGGTTTTTCCGAGTTTCACATTATTTGGGTTCTCTGGGGTTCCAAGATTTACAGTTTCATGGAGGGGGCAAGAGCTACCCGTATTTGCGTTTTTAGGTCCTTTAAATCGTTCCTTCAGATCAAACACATTCTCTAGATTAGCTACCCCACTCGATATTGTGTGAGCCTTTGGTTCTGTCCGAAGATCGTTTCCTGTATATTTCTCTTGGAACTCTTCATCGTCAACAGCGAGATCTTTGAAATTGTCTTGGTTGGTTAAGAAGTTTATGATCTATTCATCTCCCTCAAAGAATTTCCAATTAGAAATGTTATTAGGTACCGATGGTTTGTAGGGCAGTTCTACAGTGAATCAGGAGGCTTCAAAATATTCTAGAGGCGACAGTCTAGATGAAATTGTGGCTAAGGAGTCGGCAAGAATATTCTTTGCCCTAGGAATCGTCGTGATATTGAAAGCCTCAAAGCACTCTATTAACCTATGCACCTCCTGCTGGTAGTTCTTAAGATGAGGCGAATTGCAGTGTATAGTATTCCTTACTTGTCTAAAATTAATTTCAGAGTCTTTGAAAACTTTCAATCCTTTGACATCCATATCTATGGCTTTATTTAACCCTTGTACTAGAGCTTCATACTCGGTAGTGTTGTTGGTACATTCAAATTCTAGTCTACAGGACAGGAAATGACATTTACCTTTATGGTTGATGAGGATGCACCCTACTCCTGACCCTTCTTATGATTTAGATCCATCAAAATAGAGTGTCCAAATGGGTGAGCGACAGTCACTCTTTTCTCTTTCCTCTTTAATGTTTTGTTCTCCAATATTTTCTCCCACAAGTCCTAGTGCAAAGTTTTGACAGAAGAGAGAGTCTCTCATTGGCATCGGTGATTCTTCTTGGAAAATCATTTTGGAGTTTTGGGTAAACAAAACATTATATTAGAGAGGAGCAAAGTTCCTAAAATGGGAATCACAGGAATAATTACCCAACACGGGAAAGTCTGTGGATGAGGGTTCGTTCGGGGTTTCTAGATCAGTGACCATATGCTTCAGATATTTCTCCCTATCGATCATGATCATATTGTTGTATCCCTTCAGTGGTAGCCAAAGATGTGCCCAATATATACTAAAATATCCATTGAGATTTTTAGACCAATCTCAGCTCAGTAATAGCCTATATGCCTCTAGGATATCTACTACAATGATGTCAATCACTTACACACAATTAGGATGTGTCGCTATCCTGATCATCACATATTTGAGTTCTCCCATGATCTTGACTTGGGTTGTATCTAAATGTATGACATGCTTATCAATTTTGAGAGGGACAACGCCTATTTTATTATAAATGGCCAAGGGCATCACGTTGGAGGATGCCCCAAAATGCACCAAGCAATTGTGAAGGTTCCTGTTGAAGACTTCAAATGTCAGGAGGAAAGGTGGAACAAAGGGATTTTCTGTCCTATCTCCTGAACAGGTTTTCATAGTAGGCTTGCTCACTAGATCGATGGAAGACATATTTATTTCCAAATCGCTTGCCACCACTGGGTTTTCTACAGAGCTCAGAGCCTGCAGCAGAAAGTCTTTCTGCTGGGGGATCCTACACATGTCCATAATGGATATGTTGACCCTTAACTTTTTCAAATCTTCGACCAGGTAATAATCTAGTTTGGGCGACTCCCAGGTGTGAATTATTATAGGCTTCTTGCCAAAAGCGGAAGGCATTTTCGGGCGATCGGGAATTTCCTTACTCTTCGAGACCTGGGCGACATCGACATATTTCGATCCAGGCAGACCCTTACTGCGCGTCTGTATCATAGAGACTTATGCGGGTCATTCTTGGGACTCCAACATGTCGCTGGAAGGAATGATTAGGTCGGGATCCCATATTAGCATGGCCATGTCTCGTGGTGGATCAATCTCTTCTTGATCGACACTATTGATAGCCGAACTACTTGGCTGTTTGGTTAGGGAGACTTCATCTAGGAATCAATTGGCCATCAAATTCATGGCATGTACCCATTGGGGGAAATTTCTTTCGGAGTGGTTTTCCTGGTGATACATACAAAAATAATCATATGCAATGTTCCCTAGATAAATATTTAAGTTGGCTGGGGGAGGTTCAATTTCTTTGAACGATGGGTTTCTTTTAAAGAAAGGCTTATAGGGCCTTTGGCATAGGTTTCCTTCCCCTGCACTTCTCTTCATGTCTATAATCTCATTTGATAATTTCTTAACCATGCGTTGCAGATCCTCTATATCTCCATTACCCTTGTCAAGAGTTTGTTCGACCGGTTTCCCTGATGGTCTAGTTAAAAGGAGTCCTCTCCTAGGAGGGGGCTAGGTCTCTCTTTTCACTAAATAAGTCTGGCCTTCCTTACATCCTTTCATCTAGAACTCTATCATCTTGGATTCTTCAAAATTTTCCACAAGGGTTTTCTTAGCGAATCTTTTCATAAACATAGAAATAGAAGCCGAAAGCGCGTTGGCATAAACCTTGATTTGCAATTCTTAAGTTGGTTTCGCCGCAGGCTGGAATTTGTTTAAAATGGTCATGAATATTTGATTGAAATATTTGACCCTCTCTTTTGGGGTCATGGTGGTTGTGAACAACTCATCCATTAGGTATCCCGTAGTAGTTTCTTCCACAAATTTTTCTAAAACATCCTTTTGGAACTTAGTCTCGCTGGTTATAGATCCTACTGACAAATTAAAATACCACATGGAAGCTGAATTTTCAAACGTGTAGGGAAAAAGTCTGCAGACTACATATTCATGTTGAACGTTCATCAACCTGATTGCAAGTATGAATTTCTTGAAATGATCTTTAGGTAGACCTGAAGTCTCGGGATCATACCTGGTGAGCATCTTTTCCAGGTGGTGGGGAAAATTATGTACTCATCCAGGGACAACCATGGCATTTTCGACCAACCAAGGTTGGTTGTCTTGAAGGGGGATTTCCCTTTCCTCCACATGATCATTATTACCTTCCATATCTTCAGAATCTGAGTTGAGCTCCTCTTCTTCCAAATAATCGTTTGGCTCAGAGATATTGTCGATTGGTGTTTCGGGTATTAGATCAAGAGGTTCTTGGATTTCAGTAATCCCAAAATCTATCAAGTCTTCTACGGAGTGTACGGAAACTTCTTCAGAAGTACTAACCATTGGTCTGCTTTATTTTTTTCTTCGAGGAAGGATAGGAGCTAAGGACAATGCGCCGATTTGCCGTGCGTAGGCTCTAGTGATTCTCCAGAACTGATTCACTTCCTCGTGAGGAAGGGCATAAGGTATTTCAGGGTGAAAAGGTTCTTCCTCAGGATGGGGTGAGTTACCCGCTTTGAGAGTACTCAGTAAGTGTGGGATGTTTGTTGAATGACTAGCCATACATGTGGACCGTTACGAATCTGTAGGCTATTCGAAATACTATATAAATTATATACTCAGCCATTCACTCTCAGGCCCTCCTTCTAGTGCCAATTTTGTTGATGGGTCATAAATCCCTTGACTCAACAATAGGAACCAAACTCGCCACCGAGGCCCAATTAGACTTTGTAGTGTTTAAGATGGAATGGTTCTCCAAATCTTGCGATCCGACCGATTTATCGATGGGATTTATGTTTTCTTGTGAAGGCTCATGGGTGGGGCTAGTATGAGAGATGCAAGACAGTATAAACCAACTTGACAAATAACAGGACAAAGTTTTAACTATTGGGAAGAGGTCGATATTGGGATAACCCGCTGCTCAAACATGCATGCAGTGATTCTATGCCAAGGGCCTAGTACGTATACATTAACCAAATGAACATACAATTACTATCTGAGAAAGCTAATTAACAGAAAGAAAACACATATGTAATCAAGATCATGGTAAGAAAAATAATTCATCTACCATAACATTCATCACATAAAAACACAACAATTTATCTTCATCATTAAAGAAAAGAACATCAAAAAATTGCACCAGATAACTTGACAACATAATTGATTGCTCTTACTCATTTACTGCATCGTTCATGGAACAGGATAGGAAGTAATTATTCTCCAACTCCAATCACATACATCTGATGAAAATAGATTGTCTTTGGTCCATAAGGACTTATCAATTCATAGCAGTCTCAAAGTAGTTATCAACAACCAAAAAAGAAAGAGTTCTTACAACAACCATCGACCCTTGACTAATTGGTCGATGTCCTTATTTATAATATAAAATTCAATCGAAATTAACGGTTAAGCACAGTTTGAACCAAACAAAAATTGACACGTGGCATTATCATCTAATAGTTTCTTGAATAGTCCACCCGAGATGTTTCTTGAAAAGGGTGACTCCTTTCATATTTAGACTAGCTTATAAATAGTTCTTCACAAGTGTTGGCCCATGGAAATATGTGTTGTTCCATTGGAGATGCATATATCCCTCTGATGTCTGCTTCATGCACCCAGTACTTTATTAGACTGAAGTTCAATTGTTGAAGCATGGTTTGGGCTCTGATTGGATGTTCTACGAACTATTGTACTTGCCCTGGCCTGGCATCAGTTATCTTTGTGAACTATTCGGTCCAAAGTGAGTCTTTTTCAGCATAAAACTTGACCACTTCGCTGAGGTTGATAAACTTATCGGGGGTGCCAAACTTGGGGAGCCCGATGTAGTTCATTATTTTATTGATTTTATCCCATTGCTTCTGGCATCTGGTCCATTGTCCTTGGATTTATTTATGCAGGTCTTGAGACATTTTAGCCTAGTATTCGATCGATCGCTTCATGTGGTTGAGACTGATTTTACCCAAAAGCCAAATGCCATGTTCTTCCTTCTCTCTGCCTTGCTGGACTACCTCAATATACTTGAGCCTTTCTATCTCCTACTTTTCTTTCTCATACCATCACTCCATCTCCTTACATGTTGCGAGTGCCATGAGAGTGTCCTCCTAGAATTCAACTACATTTGAGATTAACAGGTGCCTTTCCTTCTTGAAATCATTGTAAAATCTACTGAACTCATCTTTCAGATACACAATGGTTTGCGTAGCACCATTATAGTATTCAACAAGATGGCATAGGTGTTCGAGCTCCTTCAGGGTGTCGACCAATTCCTTTTCATCCCTCCTGGCTCTATCCTAGGCAGCATCTGGGAGGGATTTTCCTACGTCGATTAGTTCAGACGCGTTAGCATCTGCAGTGTTGATTAAGTTCTCCTATGTGGTAATCAAGATGGATTGATCCAAAGTGATCCTTCACTTCTTTGTAGTCCTTTGAACGATGGCCTTCCGATTTTGATCATAGGAGATCACATATATGTCTGCTACCTCGTCTATCGGCTCTAGCATATGTTGATCACCCCATGTGAGGTTGTCTCCCAGGCTACCTGCGGTGTATATCAGTTCAAGAGTGGGATCTCGAAACTCATCTCTTTGTCTTGTAGGTTTGACCTCTATTTGTCGCTCGTCAAGCATTTGGATATTGGGAAAAATAGAGATGTCGGGTACATATTTGTTTCTTATTTGTCTGTCAGATATAGAACTATCGATTTCCTTTTGTGAAGATCCTTTCTCAGTATCCTCTAGTTCAGGTTGATCATTCAGACTTGCTTTGGTTTCCTACTCATCAGGTTCTTTTGTGTCGAGGCCGCCTTCAGCTTTTGTTTCCTTTTGTGAGACCTGCTTGTCTTGAACCTCAGGCTCAGGGGAAGGGGTTTTCTTGGGACCTTCCTCCTCTTGGACACGCACCGGGGTGCCGCGAGTGGGCTCTAGACTCTCATCGTCACTATATATATGTATAAGTGTTCTCAAGGGATTGGGCGCTTATGTTTCTATCGACACCTAACCTGTCTCTGGTTGAGTTGCCCCTCCTTCCAAGGGATTGATCGACGATGTTGTATATTTAGGGTTGCCTAACCCATTGGTGTTATCGGGAATTGTGGAACTAAGATTGCTTGACTCCATCAGGACGCTTTGGATGGTAGTTGAAATCGCAGGTCTTATGATAAGGTATGGGTCATTCTGCATCCATTTCATTAGTAGCTAATTTTGTTGGTATAAAAGTGCGCCCCTCTCTTGTGCAGTTTGATCTTTAGGGAGATCCCTGATTTGTACTGGGGATTCTTGATGAGCTCTTACAGCCTCAATGTCTTCTTGGGGATCACTTACTCCTTCATCCAATTCATATGATACTGATCCTGTCGGGTGTCGGCCAATTTCTTGAACTGCCTGCTCCAAAAACATTTCCTTCTCTTCGTAGCTCATAGCTTTAAACCTGGTTCCTCGAGGATCAACATTCCTAGCGGCCACCTCATCCCAGTCTTGAGATTTTTCAGTGCAACTGTCATCTTCGAACTAGTAATGGGCATAAGTCCAACAAGATGATACCCGTGACGCGTGCTCTAGAACAAGGCCCTTGGGATCATGTTTTCAGAATCGACCATTTTGGAACCAAAATTATAATTGACCTATCCCAAGTTGCTTAGCATGCGTGGTGTCTTTGACCATGCAGAAGCCAATATGAAACCCATACGGTATGAAAGCTTGCTTCTTGTCTTTTACTAAAGTTGTGTTGTATCCTTGCAGGATGGTTTGATAACAAATTTCCCCTAACACTAGCCATTTAGGAACATAAATGGGTAATAAGTGGGGTGCCCCTATGGCACCAAAAATCCTGATGTAGGTTTCTCTTTCCTCTAAATACCAGTGACCAATTTTGGCTATAACCTTCTTTGCTTCATCTGATAGCCTAGGGCATTCTTTCCTGAAGAGAAAAAAATAAATGCGTGCAATAAAATGATCATAGATAACAGCATATGATTTGTTGTACTTGTTTTCCCATAAGATGTTGAAGTATACATGGACCGCGAGCTCTGAAGACTGCCAATTCAGGTTCATCCTAGAGAAAGTGTTCCTAGTTCATATGGCGTCTAGTAGATATGAGGCCATGTTGAAGGCGGGGGTATCTCCCTCCTTCAACACCTGAGCCTATCTTATGTAGGTTCTCAATTGTTTGGAGATGATGGCACCCCAATTGAAGCCTGTGCCTGAAATGGCGACTGTAAAAGCCAGAGGCATCCAAGCTTCTGAAAATCGGGAGCAGTCTTTCTCCCCATGTAACCTGTAGATTAAAGCCATGAGATATATGTATGGTTGCTTGGGATTGGTTGTTGGGTACTAGCCAACAGTCCGATTCATGAATTTTTTGTCTTCCCTCCACCAAGACGCCATGATTTTGTTGGTATCGTGTGACACATAGAAAATCAGGACCAAATTAGTGCTCAGTTTTAGCTCAGAGTCCTTGAGCTTGTAGTAACTTTGAACTTCTGATGGCAGGAAAATCCTGACTCATTCACCATTATCATCATTAATCAAACATTTTTTTGCATCATCATGGTCAATAATCCACTTCAGGAGTTCAATGCAAGGAAAGACCGAAGACCGACTTGCCACCATGTGTAAATAATCCCTACGAATATTTGGGAGGACATCCTCATTGAGATTCCTTGTCTCAAGGTCATTGTGCGGGGTATACTCGAAGGGTTCTTCCCTCTTGATTTTCTTGAACATTTCTTCCCAGTGAGGAAAATATGTCTTGGCTCCAATACTCGCTTATGTATCTTCGAACGCTGGGGCTGGACAAAGGGCTCCTTGGTGATTGTCTTAATGACAGAAACCGACTTGGGAGGGAACTCTAATTGTCTTGCAACTGCTAAGGAGGAGCCCTTCCTACTTTTGATTCTTGTAGCTTTGGCGCTCTTGGATATTTCCTGGTGGAAGGCTTCTTTGGGGGAATTGTCCCTGCAATTAAAACCCTCCCTTTAAAAAATGTATACAGAGAAGCATTGGGTGAGAACATATAAAATGGAGCATAAAACCATAAGAGGGCCCATACCTGTAATGCTTGATAAGATAATTGTTTAATACTCACTGGACTTTGCACACTTCCTCTAGACTGTTAGCTTCGCTCTTCTGTCTGTTCTGAATTTATTGTCACGCAGAATGGGATCACAAACAATGGCTTGAAAAGGATATAACTGGGGAGATAATATCAATCATATCAATTAGTTAATACGAGTAATGAATGAAAATTCAAAATAAACTACCATTGGATTTCTACGGATAAATCTTAATTGGTTGACGGTGGAGGCACAGATGGAGATGCATTATATCAGTGAGTTTAACAATTCTTTTTGATTCGCACACGAGTTAGTAACTAATGCGCGATCCATGAATTAACTAATAACTGTAAATGCAGCGTACCTATCACATTCAGGGGTTAACACGTCTCATCACGTCATGTCACCCAACGAATGGATCGGGGGTCGGCTAGTATCTGTGTGTACCCCCGATACTATCCTTCTGATAAAACTTCCGATGTCGATGATATCTGGGATTGGTGATAAGGAGAAATTTTAGGTGCGCAATCTATCAATGGGTCATCATCTTCATAAGCTTTCATCTTTGAAAATGTTTCGAGAATCAACGGTCAGCGAAGTCATTATTCTATTTGTGAAAGGCTTACTATTATAGTTATCTACCAAAGTCGATGAATCAGTCTTTGGAAAAGTCCCTACCGAGTCTTATTCTCATAAAAGAAAAGCTTTCATCGGCCGACGTCGATGAAGGTCGACACTCGATTACTTTGACTTCTCAAACAATTTCTCCATCTTTAACTTTTACCGATGCCAAACTTTGAGTAGTTGTTAAGTCCCTTTTAAAGTTAAGATGACTCTTTGTTGTATGTTTAAGAAAAAATTACTTAATTCAATCATGAAACATATAAGATAAGCGAAATAATTAGTTTCATACTGAAGTGAAAATAGGCAATGTAGAGAATCGAGTGGTACCCAAAAAATAAATGGTCATGGACTTTTTAGGGTGTGTTGAGTGCTCAACAGAACATTGGGAAGCCATAACTTGAAACCCAAATCTCCGATTCGATCCTGGTAGCAGTCATTGGTATGCTACGGTTAAGTATAAGAGGATGAAGGCCTCAGATAGAGGACTTGAAATTTTAAGGAGAGAAAAAGTTTCATGATCCATCCATAGGAAAGATACTCAGGGGTCAGGTGTGTTACAAATTGGTATCAGATCATGGTTACACCACTTGGCCTGCTTGGGCTCATGGACAAGTTGCGTAAAACCTATATTTAAAGTAATTTTAAGGGTGACACCCTATATTACCTCTTTCCTAAAGAGTCTGGTTAAAATGTTACTGAATAAAAGAATGAAACTTTTTACTATGTGTGTATTTTAGAAATATGAATTGTGTGTTGTTCATAAACTAATAGACTGTTGGATAATAGTAAGTGTTTTGTCAGCACTCAAGGAGTCGGTAAATCATGGGAAAACTACAAGTATAAAGGATGGTGACGCGCCATGAAGTGGGGGACGAACCCCACAATAGAGATGAAGAATCTGACGAAAGGAGGGTGGTGGAAACCCCTCCGGATCTAGATGAAACTGTAAGGAGCCTCATGGCTGAATTACAAAGTTGCAAGGCTGACAATGAAAGAGTGATAAAGGAGAAAGAGAAACAAATGGAAATTAATGAAGTATTATTGCACATTTGATCCAATATACAAAGGCAGCTGCAACATAGACCCACAACCAGTCAGGTGGACTGACGACATATGGAGAGAAGTCAAAGCCCACCTGAGATACAAATTTGTGGTCCCATAAGTAGCAAAACTAGGAGGAGTACCTCGAGGAAGGTACAACCTGGAGGCAGGAGACACTCATTGAGAGAGTCCTCTAGAGAGGAAACTGGCAACTCTGAGGGATCTTCTAGTAGAAAATCTAGTTCATATTATCAAAGGAAAGGAAAGAAGAGAAATTATTCCAAAATTCATGATACTAAAGAGTTAAATAAATCCAAACCACCCTCTTTCAATGGAGAGATTGAGAAAGGGGAAGAGGCAGAAGAAGTACTTCAGAGTTCATGACTACTCTGAAAACTTGAAGGCTCGAATAACCATCTTCAACCTGAATGGAAAGGCTTCCATTTAGTGGGAAGACCTTAGGAATGTGAAAGGAATCCATGATAAGGAATTGTCATGGAAACATTTTGATAAATACTTCAAGAAGAAGTATCTATCAGAGAAATACTTTGATGGGAAGACTAAGGAGTTCTATGAATTCAGGCTGAGACAACTCACCATAGAGGAATATGTTAATAAACTGCTTGAGCTGCTAATGTATGTACCATACATAAAGGATGAAAAGGTAAAAGTGCAATGATTTATTAGTGGGTTACCTCAGACCTACTAGGACAGGATTGGGTTTGACGAGCCAAATACCTTAGAAGACACCATTTGGAAGGTAAGGTATTGTTATGAACAGTTCGAGAATAAGACAGAACCTCGCGAGGACTGGAAGAAGAAGACTAGTTTAGGATTCAATAAGAAGGGGTTTAAATCCTCAATATTTAAGAACTATGGGAAGGCTTCTAGGATGAGCCTTCCTACTAGAAGTATGTATCAACAAAATTCTCCCTCCCAAAGTGGAAATAAACCTTTTGGAGCAACCCAAGGAAAGACTGATAACCCAAAGAAAGAACCCTTGAAATGTTGGGGTTGTGGAGAAGAACATCTACCGAGGGATTGTCCACATAGACAACATAACAATAGGAAAGTATTCAATATCCAAGAAGCTACCACAGTCAATGATGTGGTTAGGAGAATGCCACAGATTTATGCAACCTTGGATACTAACCAAGCTGACCACAAAGCCTCCGTGGTGGAGATGGAAGGTATGATCACCAACCATCTAGTTTCTATTTTAATTGACCTTGGTTCTAATTTGAGTTATGTGGCCCCACAGACTGTTGATAAGTGTAAACTGCAACTGGTTAGACATGCTAAGTCATGGTTGGTACCACTAGCGCCCATTGGAACCAAAAGAAAAGTAGTAGAGGTCATATCATCTTGCCGATTCATTATGGATGGATTTCCTACCCAAGTGACCCTTAACATACTTTCCTTAGGATCTTATGACATGTTGGTTGGTATGGATTGGCTAGCCACTTATAAAACCAAGTTGAACTGTTATCATAAGAGTTTGGAATGTGAAAATGAAGAAGGGAGAAAAATAACTCTCCAAGGGATTCAGAGGCCTGTCTCAGTGAGATGAATACCATCCCTTCAAATGAAAAAGTATTGTAGAAAGGGATTCCCTCTATATGCAATACAGGTGTTGGAATCTATTGAGGATGACAAACCAAACCTGGAGTACCACCCCATATTAAGAGAGTATAGAGACGTGTTTCTAGAAGATGTACCGGGTCTATATCCGAGAAGAGACATTGACTTCTCCATAGAACTTGCACTAGGAGCAGTGTCAATGTCTAGGACACCCTATAGGATGAGTACACTAGAGCTAGTTGAGCTCAAGATATAACTAAATGAGATGATGGAAAAAGGATACATCTGACCCAGTGTGTCTCCATGGGGAGAACCCATCTTTTTTGTGAAGAAATATGACACACTTTGACTATCCATAGACTATAGACAACTCAATAATACAACCACAAACAACAAGTATCCCTTACCAAGAATCGATGAATTGTTTGACCAATTAAGGGGTGCTCACATTTTCTCGAAGATTGACTTAAGGTCTGGATACCATCAAGTCTGAACCAAGGGTGAAGACATCCAAAAAATAGCCTTCAGGACAAGATATGGTCACTATGAATTTGTGGTGGTGCCATTTGGACTAACCAATGCCCCCACCACTTTTATGTGCTTGATGAATAATGTACTCAACAAATTCTTAGACAGATATGTATCGATTTTCCTTGATGATATCCTAATCTACTCCAAGAGAAGAGAGGAGCATGAATAACATCTTAAATTAGTGCTTCAAGTACTAAGAGAGCATTGGCTCTATGCTAATTTTAGCAAGTGTGACTTTTTCCAAAAGCAAGTACATTACTTAGGCCATGTTATTTCTGAAGAAGGGGTGTCAGTATACCCTGACAAGATTAGATCTATCATGGAAAGGCCTATCCCAAAGGATTTATATGATATCAGGTCCTTTATGGGCTTAACAAGATACTATAGAAGGTTCATAAAAGGGTTTTCCAATATTGGTTGTCCAATCATTGCCCTTCAAAAAAAGGGGGTTAAATTCACTTGAACATCAGAATGTGAAGAAATATTTCAAGAACTGAAATACTTTCTAACCCATGCACCTGTGCTGAAGATTGCAAAACCTGATAATGACTTCCTCATGTGTATAGATTCTTGTAATTAAGGACTCAAAAGAGTCCTTATGCAAGAAGGATGTGTAGTTTTCTATTAATCCTGAAAATTGAATGATAATGAAATCAATTACGTGACCCATGATCTAGTGTTGGCTGCGATAGTGCATGCTTTAAAAATGTGGAGGCATTACATCCTGGGTAGGATATTTGTACTTATGACAAACCATTTTGGATTGAGGCACTTGTTTGATCAACTGAAGCTCAATGCTAGATAAGCTAGGTGGATGGATCTCCTTAGTGAGTTTGATTAATCAAACACATCAAAGGAAAGGAAAACAGGATGGTTGATTCCCTTAGAAGAAGTGTGAAAATGATTCACCTGGTGGCAGTAAGCACCTGTGAAACGAATTTCATGGAGAGAGTTAGGAATGCATAAGAAACAAATGCATTTTTCAAGACCGTGATGTCATACCTAAAGTAAGACCCCAGAGGGATAAAGTATGAAGGCTACCAGATGCTTGATGAAGGCCTGCTGACCTACAAAGAAAAATTGTATATTCCAATTTGTGACAACTTGAAGAGGTTCATAATGGATGAACTACACAAGAGACCATACATTGGTCATTCGAGTTATTAGAAAATGATCATGGCCACTAGGAAACAATTATATTGGCCTAGATTGGAAAAGGACATAGCTGACTATCTAGCTAAGTGTCTAGAATGCCAACAAGTTAAGGCAGAACACCAACACCCAACAGGGTTGTTACAGTCTGTACGAATTCCAGAATGGAAATGGGAAACCATCTCCATGGATTTCATCACTGGATTACCAAAATCGGCCAAGAAGAATGATGCCATCATGGTAGTGGTGTAAAAACTGAGCAAGTTTGATCACTTCGTTCCTATCAAGTCAACTTGCAAGGAAATAGATATTTCCAACATCTTCATGAAGGAGATATTTAGATTGCATGGAATGACTAAGGAGATTATATCTGACAGAGACACAAAATTTATTCAAGCTTTTGGAAATCCTTAATGGTTGGTTTTGAGACTAAATTGTTGTTTAGCATAGCCTATCACCCTCAAACGAATGGACAGATAGAAAGAGTGAACCAAATATTAGAAGACATGCTAAGGATGCATGTAATGCATAGGCCTAGGAAGTGGGAAGACTACCTGCCATTGGTATAATTTGCTTACAACAACGGTTATCAAGAGTCATTGAAGATGATCCATTTTGAAGCCCTCTATGGTAGACAGTGAAAGATTCCAATCAACTAGAGTAATCCAGTGGATATAATTACAATTGGACCCGACATGCTGAAAGAAATGGAACAACAAGTAATTCAGATTGAGAAAAATATGAAAACTGCTTAGGATAGACATAAGAGTTACGACGATAGAAAGAGAACTCCCAGAGAGTTCAAGATAGGAGACCATGTCTATCTCAGAATTAGACACAGGAAGAGTTCCCTGAGAATGGGAGCTTGTGCCAAGATGGCACCCCGATATTGTGGACCCTTTGAAATCTTATATAGAGTGGGACCTATAGCCTATAGGTTAGCACTCCCTACCACAGTGAAGGCACATAATGTTTTCCATGTTTCATTATTAAATAAATATGTACATGATTCTAATCATATAATTGACTGGTCTGTGATTCTGGTGGAGTCGGAGGTAGAATTCCTTCCAGAACCTCAATTCATACTAGACAGGAAGGAAACCTCACTCGGGAATAAAACTATTATAACCCTATAATTCATAGGATCATCTATTGACTAGAAAATTTTCACTCTCGATGTATTTTGTCTTGCAAATAATATTTCATTTCTGCAAATTATTTTCAAGGAAAGGAAAAGAAAAGAAAATTCATGATTGTTGACGTTGAGTGGTGTTCCCTAACCCCATGGAGACAAAAGCAAGGGAAGCAGTGCACAAAACCCACAAAAAGAACTAAGCCTAAGTTTTTTCTGCATTCGTGCCTAGAGAATAAAGAACATGATTAGATCGACGGTCGATCTAGCCGCACGTAGATCAATGACTGACAGTGGATTCTGGACCCCCTCGATTGTTCTGCTTTTAACGGGGGGGTTCCGGAATGGTGACTAACAAGTGCGCACAGATCTATGGTCATCATGACCATGGATGATTTTAAGGATGGAAATTTATTTTTAAATGTAAAAACCTTGACGAATATTACTAATTTTTCATATTCCAATTATAAATGTTTGGCGATATTTTTATAAAAATATTCAAATTTCTAAGGATTTTGTATAGTTTGTATAAAATTTTGGCGATTTGTGAGGTAAAATAATTTTTTCCTATAGAATTTGGGCGAATCGTTTTTAGAATGGAGAATATCTTTTGGGGGAAAACCATGGAAAATTAGCCCATGAGCGAAATTTAGCCCCTAAAATCATCCATGATCATGACAACACTCAGATGGATGGTCTACAGGCGATTTTGGACCCCCTCGATCATTCTACCTTTAACGGTGGGGGGGAGGGGGGGGCGTCTGGAATGAAGCGGTTTTTCCAGCGGGCCTTGTCCCAACATGTCATCCATCCATTACATCAAACCTCCTCCGCTCCATGCTACATCCTTCATCCACGCTGCACCCTCACTCCCTTGGCCACATCTAGCCCACCACCCATCCATGAATAATCAAACCTAGGATAAACAGAAAGAATAATAAGTTAATTAGATTAAATAATAATGTTAGTATGGTTAGAATAGGTTAAACTAGCCAATAACTAACTAGTTAATAATTAATTAATTAATAGTTAAGTTAGTTTAGTAACTAGGTTAGTTTTTTATTAATTAAAGATTAAATAAAAGTTAAAAAAATTAAAATAAATAAAACACAAAACAATAATAAAAAAAAACATATTAAAACATAAATAAAATATATTAAAAATAAAATAAAATAAAATAAAAATAAACAAAACTTAAAAAATTAAAACAAATTATAATAAAACAAAACAAACATGTAAACAAAATAAAAAATATTAAAAAGAAACAAAAAGTAGAAAAAAACATAAAAACTAAACCTATCATAAGTTCTACCCACCCGTAAACAGCACATTCCCAAACCAAATTAAATCAACGGATATAAAAATTTCTGGACCCCCCCTCGCCATTCGAANAAAACCGCTTTCACAACATTTTGACCAATCTTCTTCCGAAGCCGATTCCGGGCAAATGAAAATGAATTTTTAAAAACCGAGAGATTTGTTTCTCCACAACGGCCTGAAGAAAAAAACCCTCTCTCATTTTTTGCACAGGTGCCATGAGCAGGGAGAATCAAAGCTGTCTTTCAGCCTCATTTTTTGGATTTTTGGTTTTCCTGTTACAGTCCCGATCTTGTGGGAGATGTTACGGTGAGATGGAGTCGAATTTGGCGAAACCAAAGGATTTTTTTGTCCATAACATGCCCATATACAATAACCTCCTTCAAGTTTTTCCTAGGTGTCATAATTAAAGAGAAACAGATGTCTGAGTGGACCTCTTTTTCGCAGAAATTCGACCCGTCTTTCATGGTGGACAGTTCCAAATTTTTGGGGATTTGTGGCTATTTTTGGCCGAGGCGGTTAAATCCGACTTACACAACTTGTTGGTGAATCTCTCCTATTTATTCAAATGATTTGAATGTAAAAGGGTTGATCATTGCACCTAGAAAGGTTGTTCTCTGTAATTTTTTAGATCCACCAATAATACAAAGGAATTGGTGCACATGATTCTTGCGTCTAGACATTGGTGGTGTTTTTCTTGCTATGTTAATGTTTTCTTACTCTGTTTTCACCTTATTTTCTAATTCCAACTGTTAAAAGGAAGTTAAAGAACATAATTTACCTCGGGTAATCTGTATCTATCCTTTTATCAGTCTGCATGTTATTCTTCTGATTTTGAGTTAAAGAAATTCTTGAATACTTCTTTACTTAAATGAACCTCTCACATGTTCTATCTTTACATCACATTTTATCTTAATCGATCTAGTATCTTGGCTATCTCGCCCTATGAATAAGCCCTTTAAAAGATGTTTATCTGACCTTAAGTTTTGACATAGACCCCATATCCCAATGGGATTCTAAAGCAATCATTCAGCCAAACACCTCAAATAAAAAAAAACAAACCCTGTTTTGCATAACTACCCTAATATCCTATTTCAAACAAATCTAAATTTGACAGAGAGATCCCTCTCTGAGTCTCAAAGGGATAGATCCCTGACTCGAAGCAGTTTTGATGTTGCCTCTGTGACTACCTCCACAGCCTTGGGAAAATTACAGAGTGCTAACAAGAACCATTGCACAAGTCAAGGTGGAGTGGAAACACTTTGACTCAAATGAGGCTACGTGGGAGATGGAGGATGCCATGAAACATGCATATCCCTTTTTGTTTACTTCTATATATGTAGAGCACATTGAAAGATAGAACATTGAGGAAAATGTTCCTTTAAGGGGGATGGGATTGTAAAACCCCTGTTTCACCTGGTTTGTAAATATAAATATATTGTCCAAGAGACTATGATAAAAGCGATGCATGTGAATGTTTTATTTGATGAAACTTTTTATAAAATGTTAAGGAATGTAATTTCTATTATTAATAGAAATGGACAAGTGTTGCATGACTGCTGAAAGCGGGGGTTTTCCACGATAGACCACATATGATATGAAAGAGAGGGTGAGGGGAACAAGGAATGGTTGAGATAACACCCACCAAACCAGTACCTTGCTGGATTTAATTTCTCAGAACCAGAATAGTCCTCTGACCCAGGGATGAATTACAGTCAGGCTGGTAGGTGGGAAGACCTCCTCAAGATTTAATGAGGGGATGGGGTAGAGAGCCCATATGAAAGGATTTCAGACCTGACCACGTACTGGGAATTTGGTCCACACACAATCTTGCTGAGGAAGGAAAGAAAGGAAGGCATGGTGGGCAGAGGAAGAAATGCGAAGAGAAGTAGAGAAGAGAGACTAAGCTCTCAAGTTCGATGAAGAACTAGAAAATGAACGTGTTCTGGTCGTAGGATGTGGCTAGAAGGGTTATGATACAAGATGATAAATGAGGGTGTTGAGTGACTGAGGAAGTACTCAGTCAGGCCTCCTTACTTGGTATAGAGAAACTCATTGCCAAGATCTTGTGGGAGGAGGAGAGTAACCTCCGTCTCTGACTATTGCTGAGCTGGAGAGAAGAATTCTCTCTCAGAGCAGTGTGGTCTAGCTCGGGGGTGGCCAATGGTAAATCCATTATGAGTGATTGAGCCTATGGTTGGGTGGAAATATGAACCCCTCTTAGTAGTCACATCACGTCGTCTAGTTCTAATAAGTGTTTTCATACTTTGGGCACTGAAATGGAATACTGGATGAATGCATGTATTTATCTATCTATAAATGGTCTCTATGTTGAATGATCAAGTTATGTGTATGAATTTACCTTCTTGTGGACTTATGTTTTTGATTGATCATCCATATGCCCCAGTGTAGCCTTCGAGATGTCTTGGGGCATAAACCTATAGGAGGGTTGGGATAGAAAGAAATGCATCAATCTGGCCATGTTCGTCTGAAGAGGATATCTTCTTCAGACTCCTTGTTGTGAGAATGAGATATTATGCCCAAGTCCTCAGTAATTTTATCATGAGGAAGATGTGTTTAACTCGTGAGAGTTTAAAAGGACCCATGTGACCAACACCCAAGAACCTTGTGCTAATCCTAAGGGAGCTAAGTCCTTCTGGCTTTGGAACTCTGAAAGTCTGGGACTTCAGAGTATTGTCGGCCCAAATAGTCATAAACCGACCGAAGGTGACTGAGAGTCATGGTTACCTGTAAGGTCAACCAATGTTGGGCAGTTTCCCTAGTGGTTAGAGGAACCTATATTACTAACTAAACTAGGATCCAACTCCCCAT
>SNQJ01S0151082.1:0-23140 GCA_010110895.2 Picea sitchensis
AAAGTGTATTAGAAAGATGGAATAAAAGAACATTCTAGAATGTTGAAATATCATTCAATGATAATGGTATTTCAAGACTAGTTTGGTCAAGAAAAATGGGAAGTGGATAATTAAATTGTAGACTTATTATTTAGCTGGAGTAGTGCATATTACAACACTATGAATATTTATCATTTTACCCAATATGTTGGGTCAGGTTTCTCTGCATAAAGGAAGCAGTTGTGAGATGGTAGTACTAATGGATCTAGTGGTTGTAAATGCAAAATGTCTAAGTGGGACTTGGCTAGCAGGTGCAGAATAGGGGAAAGTGGTGCACAGTTAAGTTGAAGGGCAATGCACATGGCAGTGAGGTTCTATAGGAATTCAAGTACATCCATCTACAACAACAAAAATGAATAATTAACTAAATCTGAAATAGTTTCGCATTGGAGTACATTATAGAATTGATGCATGATGCATACAATAAATATAGAATTCATGTGCATGAAATCGGCATAAAGGAGAAAATGGTCGGTGGCATGATTGTATAGTAAGAATGGTCTATTTCTAAGTGTGAGTAATGATTTCGTGATATTTGAATATGACTAATGATGGATTTGTGTATCCAGGAAAAATGGTTATAGGATGGTTGGAAACAATGTTGATGATGTTGTTGCTACAAATGAAATCCATCCATATGAAGGAAAAGGAAGATGGTAAGAGTGTTGACCGAAGTGAATTGGTGAAGGGAGATGAAACGATTCTACAAATATCAAATAATCAGGTAGCATCAATTAATGTAATAACATTCATGCAGGTAGGAATTTGGGATGTTTAGCATGTGTAAATGTTGAAGGGAATTGAGACAATATTTCCCTCAGTGAAAGTCCAATATTTGGATTGATGTAAAGGGAAAAGGCCTTGAGTATATACATGTTGTTTAATGATTGAATGCATGTATGAGAGAATTAATTACATAATATGTTATGTTGGTTATGAGATCATAACCAAGTTAAGTTGGGAGACATAATCCTTGTTGGAGAAGGCTATTTTGGATAAGTTTTGGGAATCGTGCAGAAGTGGATTTTGTGACATTTTGGCAAAGGAGCAGCGTGCACAAAAAGCAGTTATCCCATTTTCAAGAGTTAGCGTGAAAATGACAGAGTTAGTTAGGAATTTTTGGGACATTTTTTCCACTTTGTAACCATGTTGTAATGGGATTGTACCTAATAGAATATTATAAATATGTAATGGTATTTTGGGTAGTGGGTGTGTCAAGAATTGGCTAGAGGTTCGTATTGTTGAATAATTTGTCGAGTATGAGTTGAGTTGAAGATCAATAGAGAGGTATACGTGCACTGCAGCATAGAATGGATTTTGCAGGTTTGGGTTTTTACTGAAGAACATTGTATTAGTGTAGTGTGCATGCATGTAATCAAGAATATGAATGAATAAATAAGAAGCCATTCGTTGTGGACATATCCCAGTTTGGGGTGAAACACGTTAAATCATTTTGTTGTGATGTGTTTTGATGTGATTGTTTATTATGTTTATGGTGCACATATAATGAATGGTTAACATGCATATTTAGATATGTTAAATGGTATTGCGCATATGATGAATGGTTAAGTAGGATGAATCTGTCATAGATCGTAGTTCTATTATCATTTCGTGTAGCTGATAAAAGAATGAATGGTGAGTAAACAGTGAGGATGAAGGCCTCATATTCCCTCATGACTGCATAAACTTGGTTCCTACAGTACCCATAGGTACATTGGGTGATACTTCACTTGCTTGCGGGTGATGTCAAAAGGGCACGTATATTTAGGTTTTTGTTGGTGGTTTAATGATTAACCCTGGGTCTTCCCACTATGCACCAACAAATGGTTCCATTGTCTAGATCAGGATCTGCAAAAGGGAGGAATATGGAGGCCAAATAAGGAGGATATCATAGAATGGTTGAACACTAAAGAGACACGTTTGCAGTAAATTAGAATATGAATCCACGGATTAGCATAGAAGAATGGTTATAAAGGTATGTTTTTACAGATCTGCATGAAATTTTCTTTGTTGATTTCCCGAATGTGTTAGCAGAGTGGATCCAGATATTTATTGAGAAGATTGGAAGATATCACACTGAGGTTCCTAGAAATTGGACTCCTGAATTATTAAGGGAACTCAATACTATAATCAATAAGGAATCATGTGCAGTGGATTACTAGATAGATAGTGTGTTGGGAGTCTTTGTTACTAAATTCTCTACAGATTGTACCCAGATGTGTTGTATTGTTGAAAGAGAATTATATAAGGGACCGCATGAGAAATGATTGAAGTCAATATCCACTTGTATTAAGATGTTTTTTTTCTGAGAATGGAATCATGAAGATGGAATATGATTCCTTTAGTAGCTAAGCACCTTTGCGCATAAGGGAAACGGGTGGCTAAACATGGAATGGTCTAACTGTCACAGGGAAGAATGAAAGAGGAATGGATGAGTTGATGACATTGAAAGAGGATGAAGGTGTGACAGAAGAAGAGAGTGGAGTATTTTGTAGTGGTAAGATATTTAAGTCGAATAGAAAGATGAATGTGGCTGAGAGAGAGGGGAAGCACAGTGAGGTTGAAGAAAGAGACAATGGCGTAATATTTCAGATCATACTACACATAGAAAATCATATTATTCTAGTACAAGAAGATCCCACTCAGGCCAGACCCTGCATCGAACCCATGACCCCTTGTGTGTCTTTGATATATGAATAAAAAATTTCGATTATAGTGAGTAAGGTAAGTAATAATAATAGTCAAGGGAATCAGAACAACGGAAGCAGTACAGTAACTACCCTTCATATAGTATCATTGAGAAGGAATACTATGCAAAATACAATGGTGGGGGTACATCCCACCTTAATAATTCCTCTTTTTCATGGGGGAAGTTCATAATATCCATAGAAATGTATTATATTTGTGAGACGATATTGGTTGTAAATAAATTTCAGGATGGCGACGTGAAGATTACATAGTTGGCAATGACCTTCAGAGAATGTGCACTATTGTGGTACATGAAATATCATAATACTACACTTTCACGACAGACTAGAACATGGGTGAAAGTAATACGAGCTCTATTGAAAGATTTTTAGAAGCATAAGTCTGATTCACATTGCATTACAGAGTTGAAGGAGATTAAGCAGATAGTAATGAATCAGTTTGGGACTTTAATCAAATATTTAAGGTACTAAAGGATTGGTTAGCATTCCAGATCCCAAATGAGCAACATAGGGAGTGGTTTATTTTAGGTTTGTTTTCAAATATACATTTCCCTTTGACGTAGCAGAATATTTTGACGTAGGTGAAAGCACTAGAAATAGATATGAAACTAGAAGTTGTTGGAAATTTAGTTGTTATTGATGTCAACCTTAGATGTTAACTCGAGAAGAAGTATAAGTAATAAGTGTATTTGAAGAAGTCTCCAAATTGGTCCCCTTATGGAATAGCTTTAAGCATGGCCCTCATGGGAAGACGCTTTCAAGAAGTCTACAAGAAGCCTTGTAAATATGGTTAAGTGGTTAAGAATCCCCAAAGGTGTGGTCATGAAGCCGGAATTTGTTTGAAGAAAAATACTATGAAGTACATTGTAAATTCATGCACAAACCTCACATATGGATAGTCCTCATCATGCCATTTCCAATGGTAGGTGGTAAACTATGTGGTTCCTCATGGTTGAAAAGTTATTCCCTCTTAAAGATGAATCCCTTAAAGCAAATGAAGAAGCTTCGGATCTAATGACAAAAAGTTACAAGTCAGCTCCTAAAAAGTGTTGCAAACAAGAATTTATAAGTGGGCCCCATTGCACTGAATATTAAAATAGATATCAAGGATATTGTTGGTAAAGTCGGTCCCAATGGAATAATCATTAAAAAATAAATTGAATTTTATTTGGGTTAAGTCGGCCCTAAAAAAAGGGTGTCAAGTATAGTATAAATAAGGAACCTAGGGGTTCATTTTTCATATAAACTCAAGTGATTTTTATTTGAGGTAACCAAGAATATTTAAGGTAAATTTCAGAGGGAAGATGAAGTGAATAAGGGATAAATTCAAGGGAGGATGAATTCTTCTGATAATGTGTTCTAAGGTATGTTATTTAAAGGGCATATTACCATTTTTGCTATAATGTTTTGTTAATAATGATTCATATAGTGAAAATTGGAGGTTATTTATAAGAGATATCAAGGTACCTAGGGTAAAATTTTCATATTCTGGGTCATTGTACATGTGGAGACACACCCTGTGGAAGATAGGGTTTTTGACTAGTCCTTAAACTAGTCTCAAACAGGTGTTCATAAATTCTTCTTATAGGATCAAAATTATGTGGGACAAATTTATGTGGAAAGAGAAAAGTTTGTAGTATCTTGTGTGCAAGTTTCATAATCAGATGTCAAATTTTGAGCATGAGGAATTCTATACAAGTTTTCTCTAAAGAATAGGCCAAAATTCATGAAGTTTTTCCATTGTAACTATAACTTATGTTATGAGGAGTTTCAGACCCTAAAATTTTTAGGAGATGGAAGAAAGATCTAATGTTATTTGTAGTTAAAATTTCAAACATTGTCCTGCAACAATTTTGGATATATTCTCTATGGAAGTTAGAGTTCCTGAATGGTCCTGAAATATCTTTCAAAAAAGTCATCTTGGAATTTTTTGTATAACTTCTTTTCTGGGACTTTGTATACTGTGAAATTTTCAGAGGTCTAACAATATAAACAAAAGTACCTCAAATAAAAATTTCAGAATTAGAAATGGAAAATTGAGCTTGTGGTGAATCTTACAAGTTTTCATATTTAAGGTATGTTATGGATGTTTTGGCACATGCTTGAGGGATATCTTTGGCACATAGCTTGATGTATGTCATGGATATTTTGGTACATGTTTGAGCCATATTTTGGAAGTGTTGGTACATATGTTCGAACTTGGTTTGAGGGATGTTTTGGATGTTTTGGCACATCCTTGAGGCATGTATTTGGAACACGGTTTGATGCATATCATTGTGATTTATAGCACATGATTTGGAGGAAATTCTTGATGATCTTGGCATATGATCTATGTGAGTGTATTTGGTTTTGGTGAAGATGATGTATCAGTGTCACTGACAGTGATAGTGATAGTATCAGTGAAAGTGATAGGTTTATAATTAGTGACAATGACATATTTATTATAAGTGATAGATTAATTATCAGCAACAAGTTGATTATCAGTGACAGTATTGGTGATAGGTTGAGTCTCCATTTATATTTCAGGGCGGCAGGTTGGTCCAAGGAAGGAGATCGAATTCTCCTTCGGGTCGGTGCCTATAAACTAGGGAGTTGGAGACTCCTTCTAGTTGGAGTTGGAGAATACAAGGAGTTGGGTATTCCTTCAAGTTTAAGCCTACAAATCAGGGGGTTGGAGCCTCCTTCCAGTTGGAGCTAGAGGATTTGGGGAGTTGTAGCTTCCTTCATGTTGGAGCCTCCTTCCAGTTGGTGTTGGAGAATTTGTAAGTTGGTTCTTCCTATGAATGTAATATTCTGATATATGAGAAAGCATTTTATGGTTTTCTCCCATTTAGGTTTCCACGTAAAATTAGATGTATTGTGTATTTTTTGTTGTGATGTGATGCATTATTTATGGTTGTATGTTTATGATATGTTAAATGAAATCATAAGGGAATGGAAGCATTGATAAGTTAATGTTGTAATTGAAAATGGTAAAAATTTATCAATATTGATTCACCCCTTGCTACCAGTATTAGTGAATATTCCAACAATTGGTATCAGAGGAGGTTCCTTCAGAGACAATCTAACCACTGGAAGGTAGATCATAGAGTGCACAGATAATGGAACGTCGGTGTTTGATGGTAAAAACTATGTCTTCTGGAATACAATGATGAAATAATTTTTACATTCACAGGGATTTGACATTTGGAAACCAGTTTTTACAGGATACATAGCTTCAAAGAAACCTCTGAAGACTACATCCAAGAAGGAATTAAGAAGGAAAAACAAAATATAAATGGATACCATCATGGATGCATTACTTGAGTCAGTAAAATTCAAAGTACTAGGACAATGTTCATCAGTTAAAGAGATTTGGGATAAGTTGCATAATCTCTACTCTAAGGAATCTCTTCTTGCAACCATAGAGCCAGAGCATGTTGATCAAGATGAAGAAGATACTGAGATAAAAAATGAAGAAATATGTTCATCATGATAGACATATTCAGAAGAAAAATAAGGTGAAGTAGATATTGAAGCAGAACTAGTCAGTGCCTTAAGTGATCTAAAAGAAGAAAGGAAGGAAAATAAGTCCCTCAAGGAAGAATTGATCAAGATAAATAAAGGTTTTGAAGAATTCCAGCAGAGTGTCATAAATCTAAAGGTTCATTTGGAAGAAGCAAAAGTGATTGAAGAAAATCTAAAAAATCAATTGGAATAAAAGCAGAAGATAAATGAGTGTTTGGAAGTTGAAATAGTATCACAAAGAAACGAAGTGGAAAAGGGAGAAGAAATTTTGATAATCCATCTTAAGGAAAGATCTGAGAACTTAAACAATATTGAAGAAAAATTTAGTCAACAAGAAAGAAGACTCGAAGAAGAAATCATATCCTTGAAGACTCAACTTGAAGAAGCAACGATACTGGAAGAAGTAATGAAGATCAAGATGATGAAGAAAGAGGAATATTGTGAGAATATTGAAGAAGAAGTCGTCACATTAAGCATTGAAGTTGTCAAGCTTAGCAAGAACGTTGAAGAGAGAGGAATCTCCACACCACCAATGAAGAAAGTTGAAAATAAATTTTACAGCTTACTAGAAAGGAGGAATGAAGAGAAGGATAAGATTTATGTGGAAATCATCAAAGGCCCTATCAAGAAGGAAGAATGCAAACCCTCAAAGGAGAAAATTCTAGAGATGGAGAAGACTCAAAAAGAAGATTACAGAAAAGATGGATATCCAAGAAGACCTTCTATCTTAAGGGATCAAAGAAGCTTCAATCAGTGTGAAGGAAACAATAGAAGAGAAGATCATGATTATCCAAGGCATGAATTCAGAAGGACAACATCACAAAGAGGACCATTTACTTCCAGGTATTAAATTTTCTTTTATGGTTATTGTTTTATGTGTAATAAATTTGGACATAAAGTAGTAGATTGAAGAGCTTATGGAAGAAATGTTCAAGAAATAAATGTTTATGTGGATCCATACAATAGTGAATGTTACAAATGCCACAATGATAGACACATAGCTCGTGATTGTAGAATCATGATGAAGTATTCCATGAATGAAAACACTGATATCAGGTACAATAAGTTTTGGAGAAGAATGCATGAACAAAAAGAGAAAGTATGATGAATTACTCCCAGAGATCATGTTCACGAGATTTATAGAGTTTCATAACAAATATACATGCAAAGAGGAAGCTATCGAGATTCAGAATGATTATCCTGCAATAGAGAAGGCCTATATATTGTTCTAATCCATCTATCTTGGAGACCCTCAGTAAATGTGAATTTTGAAGAGGGGGAGAAGTAGTTACATATTAGAGAACTATATTTCAAGAAGTATAAAGTGTTTGTTTGCATATTTTGGGAAGGCATATTCAAAATAACCTAATGACAGAGGTACATAATTTCTTGTGACATATTGGTTTTCAAAACACATCCCCATGCAGGTATGAAAAGGTTAGTTGGAATTTACGAAGAATATCATTGACACACTTTTGAGGTAGAGATTCATGATTTTATAGAGGATTCCAAGCATGTATTCAAGAAGAGATGCATTCGATGCATATTGGAGAATATGTACTTGTTGCAGACATGTAGATTTTGATTTTCATATTGAGAATACTAGTGGACATATTTGATTCATCTTGAGAAGAAGGAATATGTAGTAATCAGTTGTAGCATATTCGAAGAAGTATTCATAATAGTAAAGTGACATATGGGTCAGCATAATTTTCATTTGATTAGCAAAGTCATAAACAGTTGTTATGACATATTAATAGAGATGATTTCATGAGACATTTGGCAGGACTAGAAGACAATACTTGACATGAACCAGAGAGGATACATGGAAGTGGATGAGAGCATGAGATTAGAAGGAATTGTAGAAAGGAATGTGGACTCGTTTTAAAGCATATGACTCAGAATAAAAGTGTATTGACAGGTGAAACTAGCTAGTCATAGGAAGGAAGGCAGTGAAAGGCATAGCGAGACAAAAATAAACTGTCATGAGGATTTAAATTGTAGCAACAGTTACGCATGGAGGAAAGAGAATTGGAGTTGATGCGATGAATCAAGGGAATAGAATCCACCATTGGGTAAGGAAAGTAGTGGAGCCTACTATGTTGTTTGATCCTAGAAAAGAGAAAGAGACCTACCAGCAAGCCAGAAAAGAATTAGTTGGAGTAGAATAGATAGCATCAACTTCAACCGTGCCACCTTTGTACAATATACCATCGGTATATGATATGCCCCTAATCTATGATCATTCAGAGAAGAAGACTGAAAAGTTAAGTACTTTGACAATATTTTTAAGAAGTTGTGTATATTTAATAAAATATGAGTCTACTTTGAGTATTCTGCATGGAATGATTGATCATTGTGCACAAGAGAAAGATATACCTATCGCACATTGAGCACTTAACCAAGTACATTGAAAGAAGAGAACAAATAGGTAATTTAGGCTCAATGCAGAGATAGGATATTACGACATGGACAACATTATCCTATATCTAGGGTCTGATGTGAATGTCATACTGAGACAGACTTGGGAGATGGTGGGCTAGCCGAAGTTGATTTGTTCCCCTATCCACTTGATATTAGTGAACCAGCATAAGATTTTTCCAGTTGGAAGGTTGACAGAAGTAAGCGTCAATATTGATAGTGTGAAAAGTGTTGCAGATTTTGAAGTGATAGAAATAGTAGATGGCACTACGCCTTATCCATCACTATTGGGACTTGATTGGGAATTTGATAATCATACTATCATAGATATAAAGAAAAGATAGATGTATTTGAAGTAGAGAACTTGAAGATTACTGCGTCGTTAGATCCTACTGAAGGAAAACATTTTGTAGAACCAATGAAGAGAAAAGACTGGATCATCTATATAATATGACTACGTGGATGAATGATTACATGAATCCTATAGCTGAGAGTGTACTCAGTTGGAGGATTATTATTTCCTATGCGTCGGATTCAGAAGAGGCTCTGGAGAACTGTAAATAAAGTATGCATGAAGTATCAAAAAATAAATGTGCACGTATTACCTACACACTACGATGGATTGGAACGGAGGTATGTGATCCACCGAAGTTTATTGGACTAACACCTGTAGAATATTTTATCAAGGAGTTTGAAATGAAGATACCATATTAGCAAAGACTATTATCTTTGATATCACGTTGAAAGCAAATTCAGGGAGAAGGTGGGCTACATATAAGGACAGGATAACATATTGGCAACAATGAAAAAGGTTTCTACAGATAAGGTTTGGGACATAGAACGAATATGCTATACGAAAGTATAATGGATTGACTTTCCCTACAGAACATGTTGTGAGGTATACCACAACATGGAGAGTAGTACCAAAGCAAGAGAGGACACACTTGTGTGTGCATACTCTGGACAAAATTCCAAAGAATTGGTACATAACACTCAAAGTAAATAGAGGCATAGGTGATTGGGAAGAATTGAACAGGAACTTCAAGAAAACATTTAGTTTTAAAAAAATGATCCTTTAGTTGAGTCAACATTGCAGTTCATCAAGAATAATATTTTTGCATCAGAAGACTTACTGGAATCAGAAGCTTTGTATAGTATGCCTAGATATATTATGACTATTGAAGAAGTATTGAATTGTTATAATGTTGTGAAAGCAGACCAAGATGAGAAAGATCCATGGAATGTAGAAATACCATAAATTGAAGGGGAGCATGCAGTAGAAGGATGAAATATTGAATCTACAGTATACGCCAATCCTTTGAGGACACGTAAAGTAAATATTGGAATAGAAGATAAGCCTAAGTTTGCAAACATAGGAGACTACTGGGGCGATGAGACAGTCGATAATATTATTGACTTACTGCACAAGTATCAGGACTTGTTTCCGACTACTTTTTCATAGATGAAGGGAATTGCAGGAGATTTGGGAGAAATGAAGATCCTATTGAAACTGGATGCCAAGTTCGTGTGACAAATACCATATAGAATCAACCCAAAATATAATAAGAAAGTGAAAGTGGAGATAGACAGGATATTAGAAGAAGGAATTATGGAACATGTTGAAGAATCAGAGTGGATTATCCCAATGGTAGTTCAAGAAAAGAAAATAGGAGGAATCATGATATGTGTATATTTGAGAAAGTTGAATGATGCATGTTTACATGATCCATTTCCTACCCCATTTACAAATGAAGTATTGGAGAATGTAGGGGGTTGGGAGGCATATTCTTTTATGGATGGATTCTCAGGATACCACCAAATAAAGATTGTGCAAGAAGATAGATATAAGACAACCTTTGTGATAGAAAGGGTTTGTTACCAATACATTGTTCTGTCATTTGGGTTGAAGAATGTACCAGCAATATTTTCTAGAGTAGTTGTCGCAGCCTTCAAAGAGTTCATTCATAAGTTCTTAGAGGTGTATTTAGACTATTGGACAATATTCTGTCTGTTAAAATATTGTGTTGCTCTTAATTTTGGATAAGTGTAGGCAATACCAGATCTCATTGAATTTGGAAAAATGAATTTTTTGTGGGCCTTTTGGAATTTTGTTGGGCCATGTGGTGTCTAAATAGGGATTGTTAATAGACCTTGCAAAGATAGTGTTGATTCTTGATTTTCCACCACCAACTTCAGTCTGAAAATTGAGAGCCACATTGAGTCAAACTCTATATTATAGGAATTTCATCAAAGGATATGCGTAGATTACAACCCTTATGGATAAGTTGTTGAAAAAGGAAGTTAAATTTCAATGGAATGATGAATGCCAGCTGAGCATGGACATGTTAAAGAAGAAAACAATCACTACATCAATTCTAGTTTTCCTAACTGGAGCAAGGAATTCCATGTACATGTGGATGCATCATCTATAGCATTGGGAGCAATCTTGGCTCAATCATGTGAAGGAGAGATAGACCATCCAATTGCATTCACTAGAAGGAAGTTATCATATACATAATAGAACTATACTGTGATAGAATGAGAAGGTTTGGCAATGGTGTATGCCTTGTAGAAGTTCAGACATTACCTACTTAGATCTCACTTCAAAATGTATACAGACCATTATGTGTTGAGATAGCTTGTTAACAAGTCAGTGTTGGGGGGGAGAATATGCAAATGATTATTATTTTTCCAAGAATATGACTTTGAGGTGATCGTGAAATCAGGGAAATTTAATTCAATATTGGATCACTTATCGTGCATACTGTCAAGCGAGGATGCAGGAAACTTGGATGATATTTTACCAGATGCACATAAATTTGAAGTTCAGATGGTGGATGACTATTTTGAAAACATAGTTCATTTTTTTAGCACAAGAGTCACCCCCTCGGACTTCATAGTGGTGCAGACGAAACAACTAGGAATGAAGGTAGCAGACTACCATCTAATAGTAGGAAACTTGTACAAGTTAGGCACATACGGTATTTTGTGATTTTGTGTATTAGAGAATAAGAGACAAATGATATTTTCAGAGGCACATGAAGTGGTTACAGGAGGTCACTATGCAGGAAAGGAAACAACTCAGAATATTTTGCGCGTAGGATTATGGTGGCCTACCCTTCACAAATATGCTAAGGAATTCTGTCAGAATTGTGATGTTTTTCAGAGACTTGGAAAGCCTTCCAAGAGAGAAAAAAATTCCCTTAGTTCCAAAAGTAACATTACAATCATTTGACAAATGGGCAGTGGAATTTTTTGGACCGATTAATCTACCAGCTAAGAGGTTGGGATCTAGATACATAATTACTACAATGGAATACTTAACTAGATGGACCGAAGTAGAGTCATTCAAAGACTGCAGCGCGAAAACAATTGCATGATTTTTGTTTGAAAACGTAGTGACAAGATTTAGGTTCCCAAGGATAATTATGAGTGATCAAGGAACTCATTTTTGAATAGGATGATTGTTGCATTTAGAGAGGAGTTTCATATTCATCACCATAAGAGCACATCGTATCACCCTCAAGAAAATGGTACAGTAGAAACATTTAATAAGATCCTGGAACATGTGCTCACAAAGGTTCGTAATATAAGCCAGGATGACTGGGACTTGAAGATTCCAGCAGTGTTATGGGTGTATAGGACCACAAGCAAGAATTTGATAGGACTAACTCCATTAGGTTGGAATATGGACAAGAATTTGTTATGCCTATGGAATTTATAGTACCAATCTTGTGCATTGTTGCAATAACAGAACTTACAAAGTCAGGCACAGTAGATCATAAGACACTTTCAAAACTCATGGAATTAGAAGAAGATCATTTTTTCATAGGTTTCCATCGGCAAGTAAAGAGAGTACATGAGAAATCTTGGCATGACAGTCACATCAAGTAGAATAAATTTCAAAAGGGAGACTTAGTGTTACTCTATGAAAGCAAGTTTCTGAAACAGCTAGGGAAGTTCTAGATGCATTGGTTATGGCCTTATGTGATCATATCTGTGGCAGAAGCAAGTGTTGTTCAGTTGGAAAACCTGAATGGAGAAGTGGTGGAAGGATTGGTTAATGGTAGTCGATTGAAACTGTATAGGGATAGTTGGGATTTCGTGCACTAGTATGAGCATGCAGAATGTGTACCATAATATTTTTATCATAGTGTATCATAGAAAGAACAAGGAAAATAAGAAAAATAAACAGAATCGTTTGAGGCAACAGACAGAAGAATTAAAAGGAAGCATTGATTAAATAGTTAAACTAGAGAATTTCGTAGACAAGAAGCAAATAGAAAGGAAGCGTGTGAAAGAAGGAAGAGTGGATTGTGACAGAGACATATGAAGAAAGTAGGAGAAGAATTTAAGTACAACCATGAAGGGACATGCATTGAAGAGTGAACATGACAACGAAGTAGTGGCACAGCATAGTTAAATAAAAATAGGCATGAAGATTTCAACAGGCTGGAAAATCTAGCGCATAATTCGTCAGAGATACAAAGTTAATGAAGCGTTAAGTCAAGTAATGAATGATAAGGCAAGTGGATTAGACTATAATTTCGGTTGTGAATGAGTTTATAAACAGCGAGCAATAGGTGATAAAATCAGTTGAAGGTTCGAACGGGAAAAAGTTATTGTTATTTGCATTTTCATAGAGAGCAACGAAAGCATAGAAAAGAGCGAACACAAAATACAGCCGAAGAAGTTAGTTACAAAGAATATTTGTAGAGAGTGATGGCACCACCCAAAGCAATAGTGATGTCAACATCGTCACCAAAGAAACAGCACAGTAAGCCATTGGTAGTATTGGTACAAGAAGAGACTCCAGGAGCATCAACGTCAGAGCCGAGTTCAGACAACTTTCCAAGGGATTATTTTCCACCGAGGAAGCAATTAGTGAATTCGGTCCACTTACATAAGGAAGCCAAGTATCTGCTTGTGGAACCATAAATTCCACCAAGAGTAATAGTTGAAGGAGACATGTTAGGTGTAGTGTTGAATATGAATTTTGTGGATCATGACCTGTCAGATGAGAAGAAGTTCCCAGACTTATCCTTGACCAAATATTTTAGGACATTCATCGATCCAGAAATGTAATTTATCATAGTGGATCCAAAGACATGGGAAGCAAGATTGGAGAAATCAGAAATATTGAACTTGTTACAAATCTCACATTTTGGTCAGAGAAATGAGATAAACGCATGCATGAAGATGTTGTTAAGTTGCATCTATGGCAGATACTTGTGGTTGGACAAAACCATTTCCAGTGATACAAATTTGATCACGGGGATCACGGGGTTTTCAATGGAAGGAGAGAACCCATCACCAATTTACATACAAGTCAAATGAGAAAGTGTTTTCGGAGAGGATGAAGGAAAAGTTTTGTACTTTTAGAGAAGCACACAGACTCGATGTAGAAAATATCAATGATGACTACATCAAGTTTTCAATGTAAGTGTTAGCTTGCAAATTGTTGAGAAATTGTTACAGAGATCAAGTTCCAACAGGAGTGATAGTAGCAACAGAAAAGTGCGTCGAATGCGTGCAAATGAGTTGGGAGATGTTCCTAGTCAACCACTTCCAGATAGACTGCATAGAAGTTCAATATATACATATGTAATTTCACTACGCATGTTTGTTGATATTAATAGCATTAGTGGCTTTGAGGGAGTCAAAATAATCACAAATTTTGTTAGCAACAAATAAGCCATGCTTAGTAGTGAGGTGTGTGAACTTGTGGCATATTGTGCATAAGGAGAGATAGCTAAACAATAATATTGATTTCTATATCTATAAGTAAATAATTAGGGAAAGCATTCAGAGGACACTGTGTATAACACCATAGGTGGTAGAAGCATACAAGCCATTTGCATGATTTTAGGCAGGGTGCCATCACATGTATATCCAAGCAAAGAAGGACCCAAGTCAGGAATGTTTTCCCACACAATATAGGTTCACGGAGGAAGAGATGGGACACATCATGGAAGATTAGGATGATTATTAGAATATCCCAATGATAGAAATAGAGCATCCATAGAAACAAAACCTTGATGTTGAAGAGATCGAAGATGATGAAGAAGTGAAAGGAGAAAGAAATCATACGAGAAAAACACAAAAGGAAGTCTCATGCATGGGAGAGAAGAGAAAAGAAGTAGACACAGGGAAATCAATCCCTCAATGAAAGAAGAGGAAAGAAGTTAAGAAAGTGTCCACTTAGGCCTGGACAGAAGATGAATTAGAAAAAATTATGAATCAAGTTAAGGAGATGACTAAGGAATATTTTGAGTGCATGGCACAACAGCAAGAAAAAAGGCATTTGGATATTCAAGCGCAGACTTCCTCATTGCGACAATTTTTAAGACCATGATACTTGCACTAGTTCAAACGGGACAACAAGTGTATACATATAATACACCATAGATGGTCGATATGCAATAGATGACATATGTCGTATCAAGATAAAGATGAGTAATGAAGATAGAGACAAGAGCCTTAAAGCTCCCCATGGTTGACTTGAAGGAGAAAGACAAGGCACTAAGTCATATTGACTTAGTGTTATATCAGTTGCCTATAGAAGTTTTATATGGTTTACAGACGAGTGTGACAGAGGAACTCCAAGTTCACAGAGTGTTAACCTTGATGGAGTTGACAAAGGAAGTCACAAATAAATACATGTTGCAAGAAGAATATGACCAACTTAGGTTAGAATGGGATGAGGCCATGCAAAGGGCGGCGAGAGAGAAATAGGTGGTCCAAGGGGTGTATAACATTTTTCCAGAAGTTTCAAGGGAGGAAGATTCCCCATTGGAAGAAAAGGTGACAAAGTTGAGTGAACCCATTCAGGGCTTCCGCACAAATATCATTGACTTAGAGGCACGACAAATACCAAGCACTCCCTAGGAGGAAAGGGAGCAACGCGAGAAGATGGCGACCACAAGAAAAGAGAACATCAAAATATTAGAATCAGAGTGTGCTAATATGTATCCAGAAAGAATGGTATTTTGGTCGCAACTAACTGAAGACGTGGAACTACAAGAACTAGGGTAGAAGTTACAAGTTGCATAGGACAAGGCGCAAAAGTTTAAGGAAGTAATCCCCACATTACCACAAGTAGACATAATAAAAAAAATGGTTGAAAGTCGAACATTGTACTCATAGATCAATCAAATGAGGGTGCATCAGCAGGCTCACACACAAAAGATACAAACATTTTAGGAGGAGGAATTCTTGATATCAAGGGAGCTAGTAGTTATGCAAAACATCACAAAGTATGTAGCACAAGAGAATGAATAAAATTTGAAGACTCATATCACTGCAAAAACAACAGAAGCAATTTTGCATCCAAAAACACAGGTAAAAGAAAAGGATGTGTCTGCATGTGAAACCTTTCAAAAAAAATTGGTGACATGGAAGCAGGCCTAAAGTGGCTCAAGACAATCCACATGTGAGTGTTGGGGGCCTTTTGGAGCAATTTATTTTGGATAAGATTTTGGAATCACGTAGGAGCGGATCGCGTGACATTTTGGAAAAGGAGCAACATGCATGGAAAGCAGTTATACCATTTTCAGTAGTCATCACACAAAATACGAAGTTAGTTAAGAAGTTTTGGGATGTTTTGTCCACTTTATAACCATGTTGTAATGGGATTATCCCTAATAGAATACTATAAATATTTAATGGGATTGTGGGTAGTGGGTGTGTCAATAATTGACTAGAGGTTCGTATTGTTGAATGAGTTGTCAATTATGAGTTGAGTTGAAGATCAATAGAGAGGTATATGTGCACTATAGCATAGGATAGCTTGGGCAGGTTTGGGTTTTTACTAAAAAACATTGTATGAGTGTGGTGCACATGAATGTAATAGAGAATATGAATGAATAAATAAGAATCCATCCATTGTGGACGTAGCCCAGTTTGGAGTGAACCACGTTGAATCTTTGTGTTGTGATGTGTTTTGATGTGATTTTTTATTTTGTTTATGACGCACATATAATGAATGGTTAATATTCATATGTTAGATATGTTAAATGGTTTTGCACATATGATGAATGGTCAAGTAGGATGAATTTATCATAGATCATAGTGCTATTATGATTTCATGCACCTGATAAAAGAATGAATGGTAAGTAAACAGTAAGGATGAAGGCCTCATATTCCCTCATGACTACGGAAACTCGGTTCCTATAGTCCCCATAGGTACCTCGAGTGATACTTCACCTTCTTACGGGTGATGCTGAAATGGTTGGTATTTTTAGGGTTTTTTTGGTGGTTTAATTATTAACCTTGGGTTTGCCCACTGCGTGCCAACACTTATGTTGTAGCAATGAATTCCAATAGAAGAAGTGAGGTGTGAGGCCATATTAAGGTTGGATAATATGTTAAGGCGATGGCTAGACCTTCAAACTCACATGGTGGAATACATGGCATGGATGTATGGTATTCTAGAATCAATGCAAGGATGCATTGGGTAGATGTGGCCAGAATTATTGGCACATTGGTTTTATTTATTGGTAAAGTTTGATTTCATTATGCAAATCTTGGTGTGTTGATAATGCATGTACAGTGACTGATAGTTTCATTCTAGATAATATGACTAATGGTTGAATCCCATTTATTATGTGCATAATGGCTAGGAATGATTGAATTGTTGGTAAATTACAATTATGAGATCATTTCATGAACTGCTGAAAATATGCACGAGTGCTAACAATCTTGTTTGGTTGCAACAAAGTTGGAAAAATTGTAGTTAGAGTAGTCTTGAATATGTAAGGGATATAATCCCATAAGTAAGATTGGCATCTACAGTTGCAAGAGCCAAACATAATGAGAAAAAATATCATGCCTCAAAAAATTTGTTTTTTTGTATAATACAAATTTGAGAAATCAATAATTGAAAATTGTTATGATATGCTAACAATTTGTTTGGATGAAATAAAATAAGAAAAAAATTCTTGGATATGGCAGTGGTGTAAACCCATAAGGAATACAAATTCATGTTGTTGCAAGAGCCAAATATCTTGAGAAGAAATTTTGTGCTTGATAAACTTAGTTCCTATATGTAAAATAGAGTTGGAAATTAATATGTAAAATTGCTATGATGATATCCCATGATGATTGTATGTGGGTGATATAGATGATATGATGGTCATTAAATTTGAAAATCTTGGAAAGGAGGATACTGCTATGACATTGGAACCCTGTGATTTCCACAAGTTACCAATTCCCAGTGAAAAATATGGTAGTGATTTGGCGCTTCCCTTGCACAAGAACACCTTGGAAAATTATGGATCACCCGAGGGACTATGTAGTAGTGAAGGGGATGCATGAGCCTGGAGGGTAAGGATGGAAAAGGGGAGGGAACTCAATAATGTGCATGATGTGATGGTTGGAATCATAAGGGTGTGTTAGAAAATAACAGTGAGCTAAATTATTACCATGGTTGCTCATGAAATAGAGCAACATACATATGAATAAGTAATTGTATTCACTATGTTAATTATATTGAAAGATGGGATAATTGTTGCTCAATGAATTTTAAGTTTTTCCTTACTCATTGTTGCTTGGCATTCCTAAATGGTGTTTTTGTATCTATTTTTTTATGTTCCTAGATGTTTGTGTGTTTATTTCATCGTCGCTGTGTATGGTTAAGTTGATTGTGTTTTGTTTTATTGTTATGGGAAGTTGCATGAGATTGTATGTCATGATTGTGTATTTGTTTCCACCAAATTTGTGTAAGATGTTGTGTAGGAGGCACAATTACAACTATTTGAAATTTGGATATTTCATTATCATAGTTAGAGTTCTTGAAGCCACAACTCAGATACTTCATGTCTGGCCTTGTATTGGAACCCTAGAAGGGAAGTTATATAGCCTAAATGACTGTAGTGTAGAGAAGGGGTACACTTCCTTGGGTTCTACAAGTTGAGGGGAATGAGATTTTATTGGTTGGAAATGTTGTGGGGATCAAAAAAGTATAAAATATATTGTAGTTAGAGTTCCTGGAGCCAAAACTCAAAGACTTCATGTCTGGCCTTGCATTGGAACCCTGGAAGGGAAGTGGTATAGTGTAAAGGATTGTAGTGTAGAGAAGGGGTACGCTTCCTTGGGTTGTGAAGGTTGAGGGGAACAATATTTTGTTGATTGGAATTGTTGTGGGAACCGAAAAATCATGAATAATATTGCAACTAGAGCCATAGAAAGGCGGTGTAGGACGTGAAAAATGAAATACTGTTGGTTGGAATTGCTGCCAAAATGATGAACTAGGAAATTATCTTATGTGGTTTGGGGCCAGGAAGTCTACTATCTATGGTTTTTTGGACGGAGTGCCTATGTATGTATATGTTTTGTTCCAGTGTGCCTATGAAATTTTTTTTAGGTTGGAATGTCTGTGTGATTTTGGATCGGGGAGCCTATATGATTGATTAATGGCCCGAGCGCTAGAATTGTAAAATGAATGTATACCTATAGGGTGTTGTGCACTGAGGACGGTGCAAACAAAAGGGGGAGGGTAATCTAAAATCCCCAATTTTAATCCTCTTGAATCATAATTTAATTGTATAAATGTGAATTAGGCTAGTGAGCCATAGTGTTGGGGTGAATAGATTGTGTTGATTTTAAGATGGTCGGGGCCCGAATTATATGTTATGTGCATAAAAATAATTAAATAGGTATAATTGATAGTTGTGATATGAAAGGAATGAAGAAAAAAAGGGGCCTATGATTCCACAAGAGATAGGGGTCCAAAGGGGAATTACTCATGAGTATTAATCCAACCCACATTCCTAAATTATTATTATTATTGTGTAAACTTTTTATTTGTTGTTGAGTGTTCCTAAGGCCAACCATTAAACTCATTAAGAGGGTGGGTGTGAGGAGTCACATCCCATAGTTATTGGAGATAATGGACATGAGTACAATCATCTTGGGGAAGAGTGTAAATCAAGTCAAGAAAGCAAGCAAAGAGAGGAAATGTGTATGGCAAGGGGCATTTTTTTGGACAACCACATTTTTTGATAGAGAGGAGTTTTTACTTGTAGATTTTGGATAGCAATAGAGGATATGAGTGCTAGGAAGAGAAACAGACATGTTGGGATTGAATGCATCCATTTTGGGGTTTTGTTTGATGTTGAGAAAGAGGTATGTGTGCCTATAAAATAAGGTTGTAGGCCTATGAAGCATTTTTTTTGTGTCGAGAAAGTGACTGAAGAGCCTTGTGAGGGTTGTTGTGGGAACTCCTAGAGTATCTGGGAGTATTATTGATCAATAAGATGCATTGGAGCCCTAAATGGAAGTGGTAAGGCTTGAGGGACTGTGTGCAGTGAAGGGGGATCCTATTCCTTGGGTTGTGCAAGTTGTGGCGAGCAGAGATGAACCTAGGTTTTGGGGTTGTTGTGTGTGGAGAGTGGATAGCCAGAGGGCCAGATCTCCTTGTGGAATCATATCCTTAGCTCAGAGGTGGCTTTCTATTCAGAGAAAATGAACAGCAATGATTATGGATGAGAGTTCCATCACTCGTATGTAGTTAGTTGGTTAGTTATTAACAGATAAGTTCTTTGTTTTGTTTATTATGATATTTTGTTGTATAAATGGTTTATATGGATGTTATGTTTTTGCTATTTGTCTGATTTGTTCCATTCATTTTTTAATATATGTTGTTATATGCATTTATAACTATGATAAAAATAAAAATAATATAATAACAATAAAATGACAAAACAAAAATTCAAAAATCAACATTACATTTCACAAATTGAGAAGAGAAAAATTGTTAAAAAAAAAATGAACATTATAATAGAAATCTCACCACATTTGTGTTTGCTTTTAATTACACCCATTAGTATTTAAAGATTTTTCAAAATAAGTGGGAGTGATCATCTGGTCTATCAAAAATCATTACTAGGATCATTGGATTGAAATCAAGAAAATTTTCCAGATACTTGTAGGGAACTCAATATGACAATTGGATTGGGAACTCAATAATTCAAGGAAGCATATAGAAAATGTGTATCAACAATTGGCTTTGTTGGAATATTAATTGTACTAAGAGGGGGGGTGAATCAGTATTGTGCACTTTTATCTATTTTTGTTTTAGACTGATTTAAAACATATTAGCATTTATCAAGCATTCATATCAGAAATATAGTCATCATAATCAACACTTTACATATATAGAAGTGAAAACCTTGAAAGTATTTTATAGAGAAATGTTAATTTGTGGACAAATGATTTTATGTGAGGACACCAATCCTCTGTAGGAACCAACCTACAAACCATGCACCAGTATGCAAATGGATTAGGACACCAATCCTCTTGAGAACCAACTTAATAAACCATGCACCAACATGCAAATATATGAGGACACCAATCCTCTTAAGAACCAACTCAATAATTCATGCACCAACCTCCAAATAGATGAGGATACCAATCCTCTCCATCACCAATTCAATAATTCAATCACCAACCTGCAAATAGATGAGGACACCAATCCTCTTGAGCACCATCTCAATAATTTAGGCACCCACCTACAAATAGAGGAGGACACCAATCCTCTTAACCTCAATAAATGACCCTCCATAATTTTTTGTATTCATTCAAATATTTGGTCTCCATTCCTTCTGTACACAATTAATGAGATATAAACTATGTACTTCTCGCTCGTAACCACAAACCACACTCTCTCGCACTTAGCTAGATTAGGAAATTGAAATTTATAGTGATTAATTCCTTAATAATTCATCCATCTTCGTATCATGTTTGTTTAGATCAATTCCATCAAATATCCTTCAGGCCAAGCTACAAATTCCTCCATGGAAACCAGTATTTTAAAATTCCTTTTGTCGTGCAAAATTTTCACATATAATCCTTAATAATTCGGATCTGGATCACTTCTTCATTTTATCTCATCCATCGATCTACAATTGCATTCATCGAGACAATCAGAGTGCTCCCAGGACCTCAACACGCATCCACCAATTGATCAGGGTTTACATTCAATTGTCATCGTTGATTTATAATTGTATTTGATTGGATCATCAAGCCTATCGAACCTTGAGAGCCTTATCACTCAGCAACCATTAGATCTAAAATCTCCATTCGATATCCATCATTGATTTGTGATCATGTCATTAGAACTAGAGTGATTCTGAAACACTCAACATTACCTCAACCGTCGGATTACAAATCAATGGTTGTCATTTGTTTCTAGAGTCTTCCTTGTCGTATTTCACTCATCAACTTCACTCTAACAATGTCCTCTCTGATGGATGGCGTAGATCCACTAGCTGCCCAAATCGACAATTCACAATCATTTTTTTCTTGATGACACATAGACCAATCATTATACTCCACGTGGTACTGACATAGCAGTCGACCTCATGCTGATGTCATCACAATTTACGTTCATGTTCATATATCTGAGCTGGAATTATGTTTGGATGTGGCCTAATCTTCTTATGACACATGGTCCAATCATTGTGTTGCATGTGTCTGTCACAACATGTCTCTTATTTTTTTCGATCTATAGCCTATATTTCTCCTTGGATTTCCTTTATTGGTACTCATTAATCAACTCCACTACGATCGGATCCTCTCTGATGAATGGAAGAGATATTACCAAATCAAATTAATGGTTTTCATTAGCTTTCGGAGACCATCGTCGGAGTACCTATGCTATAGTTCACTCTGATGGAATGTACTCCAATGGATCCAATGGTCCCTGGAGTTTGAAATCAATGGCTCTGATATCAGAGTTCCTTCAAACTACACAATGTTTATTTCCTATCACTCAAACTGTACATGAGAATTTCAGGTGGGACCCATGCTAATCTATGGTTTTCATTGCATTTTTTTTGCAGAATGACCAATGGTTCATATTTATCCTTGGATCTCTTTAATTAGAGTATCTTTGTACCATTCACGCTATGGGATTCTCTCTAATGAACGATGAAGATATGTATTCTACCCAAATTGACGGTTGTCGCTGCCTTTCATAATTTCTCATCATCAGAGTACATAATCCACTCAGATATGATGTGGCTACTCAAGGACAATATACTCAATATACTCCCCCTTTGTCATTGATGGCAACTCTATTGTTGAGTTTCTCCCCCTGTCAATGTGATGTGTGATGTTAAGTGATTTTTATTCCTTTCTTGCTTTATGCTCCCCCCATCTTGTTTCTCTCCCCCTTCGACATCAATGGAAAAGGGTTTGGGTATTGTGTAATTTTTTTATTGTAGCCATCATGCCTTAACCACAAGCTCAACCAATCCACTCTTTTTCATTTGAAATGCCAGGTTAAGATATCCAATTAGATCACAAATTACAACATCAAAGGTGTTTGCACCCAATTCGTCACCTTGGTGAGCAAATAAGGGGTGCTTACATGCCCAGTTGGGTCTTGCTGAGCATGACAGCTGTAGAGGAAAGAGTTAGGAAAAGAACAACAAAACTATAAGCAAGAATTAAACTAATACAAA
>SNQJ01S0151085.1:0-14691 GCA_010110895.2 Picea sitchensis
CTTGGGGTTCATACCACTCAGGATGTTTGATGGTGCAAAAATCCTTGAATGACATGGCTGCTTGAAATGCCTCACTAAACGCCATATATTCCCTCAAACAATCTGTAAACTCGTCATCCTACTCTTGTTGTCTTGTATGTTGACCCTTTGAACCACTAGCTCCATTGTTCCCTGCATTGTTTTGATGGCTTGCCATAGCTTGCATCAACTATTGTCGCCCATATGCAAGAGTATTACGAATATTCCTCACGCTGTCTTCTACTTCTGTAAGTGATTTATTCCCTGTCTCCTTTGCCTCATGAAACCACAAACCCCCTCAGGCTGGCAGGATTGAGGCTCTGATACCACTATAATGTCCTAGGCACTACTTGTACACTTTTCTTCTCACTGCTGTAGCAATATGCAAAGTTTTTCTAAGTGTTGACTTTTGTCAAACACTTAGGCTGTAGGTGTCTTTTACTGCCAAAACTCCCATTATACTGTTGTTGGTATTTTAGTTGAGTTTTGATGTGTTATAGATGGTTTGATATGGTTTAAGCATGCCAAGATTCCTTCTTATACAGCAGAAAATATACAACAGCAAGGATATAAAATACTCACAACTGACAAATGATATAACAGAGACAACACAACAGCAATATATTTATTAACTACCAGCACTTATCCGAGCAATGGCATTAATGATAACTCACAGTTTAATTAGATACATTCACAGCAGTTGGTACCTCATTGGTTGAAAGAACAGGACTGATAAGGGACTGCCCTTCCAATTGTTATTTTGCTGCTCCAAAATTGGATATCCAACAGAGATACCTCGCCCAACTCACAGAAATTTACCCAGCATGAACAAACCCACGATTTTTCCTTAGGAAACTCAGCCTCTATACCGTATACCCGTCCAGCAAAGAGAATATAGAGATATGTTGCCCAGATTCAAGTGGATGCGCCCAGAATGGACTGCAACTCGCCCAGCTACAATATTTCTTCAAGGAAAACGCCTGGATTGATATGTAACTCGCCCAGCTATACAAAGGAAGCACACAGCAACGGAAACTCGACCCCCTGGTACAGAAAAATGGGCCTCTACCACACTATACGACCCAACAAAGAAATAACTCGCCCCTTGAGAGAAAAGTCTTCCTCCAAATGAGTAACTCAACCCACAATGGAGAATACTCAGCAGCCAACAAAATAAACTCAACCACAACAAATATCTCAGCTACCAAAAGAGAAAATCTCAGCCACAATAAAATATTTTCCGCCACAGATGAAACACAATGAGAAGATCTGAATGGGGTTTTTCGTCCCAAGAGTTCAAAAGACACCAAGAGCTCTCTCAAATCAATATTAGGAATGACAAGTGAATAATGAAAGAGGGCGTCCTCATTCCTCTTTTATTTCCCCGTTCACCATTTTTTACCCTTTTACCCCTTTTTAAGAAAGTAAAGTGACTTTATAATTTAACTTCAGTAAAATCACTTTATAACTCTTTTTAAACCCCTTTTAATGCCGGAAATTGATTAATTGGCTTCTAGGAGATTCCCGGACGTCGGAAATCCCTTTCTCATTGTCCCAACATTTAAACCTTTTCGTTTTGGTTTCGACGGGCTATTACACTAAGGTATTCCCTCGGATAATGTGATCCAGATAATACCATTAGTGCATTTAATTATATTATGCCCAATAATAACCCAAAATTACGGGAATCGCTGGAATGCCACGAAACCAAAAGCGAACTGTGCAAAAATGATCCCAATGATGAAATATGGTAAATGGACTGGTTTGGGCCTCATCTAACTCCTCCAAACTGCCCGAGCTCACTGTTAACCTCAGTTTACCCCTCTGGTCAGGCTGACATAAACCCAAAAGGTCGCCTCCAACTGTCGAGCAGGGGAATTCAAAAATGGGGAAAATACATGGAGGCCATCATGAAATGGCCAGTTCCTACAAATTGCATAGAAGCTATGAGCTTTGTTGGGGTAGCACAGTACTTGTGGAAGTTCATAGCTTTGTTTTCAGCAGTATCTTGCACCACTCCACTCAATAACAACGGGCAGTAAGAGTTTCCAATGGGGTAAGCGCATTGGCAGAAGGCCTTTGATGAGCTGAAAAGAAATATCAGTCAAGCACCAGTGCACGCGCTACCAAACTTGCAGAACCCCTTCGAAGTGGAGACAGATGCAAGTGGGTATGCCATGGGAGCAATCATGATGCAGGGAGGAAGGCTTGTTTGTTATCATTCTGAAGTATTTCATGGGGCAATCTTCAACTACCCTACCATCGACAAGGAGCTCTATGCCTTAGTACAAGCTATCAAAAAATAGAAGCATTATCTGATGGGAAAGGAGACCGTCATCCACGCAAATCACCAGCCACTCCAGTATTTGCAGGCCCAAAGTAAGTCACAGCAAACCAAGCATTACAAATGGATGGGGTTCTTATAGCAATTTCATTTGGTCATAAAGTAAAAGAAGGGTAGCACAAACAAGTTGGCAGACATGCTTTCACAGCCAGCCACATCCAAGATTACAGCTTTGAGAAGTCTTATGCACATGGATCCTTTTACCCATGATGCATACAAAGAGGCATACGTAGAAGATGAGGACTTCAAGGAGGTGTTTCAACAACTACAGAGTCAAATTCATATAGAAGAAGGTGACAGCAAAGTTGACTATCATTTCCAAAATGGTTTACTATACAAGTTCGACAAGCTGTGTGTCCCTAAAGGTGAATGATTGCAGCGTATCAGAGAGGCTCACACCTCCAAGGTTGCAAGACATTTTGGTGTTGGAAAATCAGTTGCCAACTTACAAAGGTATGTGTATTGGCCCAGAATGCAAGATGTAGCACGGTATATTAGAGGATGTATACTTTGTCATACCAGCAGGCCCAGTAATAGGAAGCAAGGTCTATACCATCCCTTACCGATACCCACTGGACCTTGGGAAAGCATTTCCATGGATTTTGTGGGTGGTTTACCAACCACGCAAAAGGGACGTGACTATTTATTTGTGGTAGTTGACAGGTTCAGCAAAATGTGCATTCTCATGCCTTGTAAAAATACCATCAAGGGACAGGAAGCAACAAACTTGTTCTTTGAACAGGTCTAAGTGCACTTTGGGATACCAAGGAGCATCATCTCAGATAGGGACACCACATTTCTCAATGCCTTCTAAACTACATTGTGGGAGAAGATGGACACTAAGCTCAAGAGGTCTACAGCATTCCATCCACAGACAGATGGGCAGACCGAAGTAGTCAACAGAACTTTGATGCAGCTTATGATCTATATACAACACTCTTCTAACAAAGCAGTCCACACTTCTACTGATTAGTCACCTTTTGAAACTTGTTTTGGATATTTTCCACCTTCACCCTTAGATGTTGTATATGGACAGCAAGGAGGAGTGAGGGAGGACCACACGAGAGATGCATTAAAAGCAAAAAAAATTGTTGAGAAGATCAGGCAGATCCATTTGCAAGTAGAGGAGACGTTGAAGAAGTCACAGGAAAAGTACAAGGCTATACATGACCAGCACAAAACATAGAGAACATTTAGAGTCGGAGACAGAGTATGGTTACAACTAAATAAGGAAATACTAGAGGGTCCTGGTAAGAAGATCAAGGCTCTGCGGTATGGTCCTTTTGAGGTATTGGAAAAGGTGGGATATAACGCCTACAGCCTCATTCTACCCCCATATATGCGCATTTACTCAGTGGTGAATGTGGAGAATCTCAAACTCTATGAGCCCTCCATGTTGGATCAAGAGAAGGAGAAGGTCATACCTTCCATAGAGGATTTAGCACCAGATGCTCAGGTAGAGTTAGCAAATGACACAGTTTTTCACAAGAGGTCCACAACTACAAGACAAGGACAGCATGACCTTTGGCAAATTGGGTTGAAAGGACAACTTCCAAGCAAAGCAAAATGGTACTCCAAAGAGAAGCTAGAGGAAAAAAATTCTCACCTCATTCAGTGAAGCTTTTGAGGACCAAAAGCCTCCCTAAATGGGTAGGTATGATCCGGATTGGATTATTATATTATTTTTCATCTATCTCGATGCTTTATGGGTGAAACAATAGGAGGAATCAACCTGTAGAGCCATTTTAGAGACTGGTCCAAATTTAGAAATTTGGGTCCAAAAAAACATCTAAAATCTTTCGAAGCCATTTTGAGGCATCAAACGACACTTTTTTATGGTCCAAACTTTACTATGGGACTATCGTCTATATTCTACACATTGAGACCTTTCCAATAGTGCAAGAATCACCTCAATCGGAGTTCGTATGTGAAAGTCATGTCTCTCGCAAGTTGATTTACCGTATTGACCACCATGGTGCGAGTGGATGCCACGTCAGCCTCCATTACTTAAACATGTGTGACTAGCCACGTAGTGGATTTTCCAAGAACATTCTAGAAGGTCCAAACCCGATCACTAATTAAGGATTGAGGAAGTCAATACCCTAATTCTAGATGACTAACGGGCTATGTTAAATACCGGGCCGCTAGAAGGAGAAGAGGTTCCATTTTATTTTGTTCCATAGCATAGTAGAACAACTAGGAGTGGGAAATTAGAAAGCATAAAAGAGGGGGTTAATGTTCTGTAGTAGCCTAACATGCCACAAGTCTCAGGTAACTCCATAGAAAGTGTCTTCTCCTTTGTACTTGCATTATTTCCATAGCAAAGAAAATAGAGCAAAGCAGCCTCACCTTCTAGCTGGGTTTTCTTCCATTAGGGTTTCCCAAAAAAAATCTTGTGTTATTTTGTGAATGGTGTGTGATTGTATTTTACTATTCTCTATTTTCCGCATTTTATCTATTTCATGCATAAGCAGAAAATCAGTAACTAAATATTCTAGAATCTAAAGGAATTTAACTTTCATAGTGTAGATTTCAGTTTTATTTATCAGATATGTTGTGACGAACTATTCCAGTGGAATTTCCATGGCAGTTTACAGATCAGAAGATAATAGGACAGTTACTGCTCTAAATCTGTATTTAATTGCAGTGATTTCAAGTTCAGTTTATGCATGAAAAGATTGCCCTTAAGGGCTGAAATTGTTGGCATATATTTGGTATCTTCTCTCTTGGATTGCCTAGAATATTGGGGTTGATGTGAAGTAAAATATTGTCAGTTGTTTGCTGTTGTAATTTATATTTCAGTTTAGCCCTAAGGCTGATAATTCAAAGAGAATAGATCCATGCAACCCCTAAACATGTGAAATTTCTGGATTTGCGAAAAAAACCTCAATTCATGAAATTTCTACAATGATGTTGTCGACTTTACATGTCTTGGTCATGTCTCACTACCAATCAGCTCCATGCATATGTCTTTAGGGTTTTGTTGCCTTTCCTACTTTTTACCCAGCTAAAGATAAATAGCATTACAGGGGTGTTTTTGTGGCACCAGGGACCAATTTATATGAATAAAGTCAAAAATTCTAATGAAACCAAGGTAATGTCAGATGATAAAACGAAAAAGAAATTGTAGACCAATGGAGCCTTCGTCTGAGGTCAGAGTATTAATCTGTCTAACAAAGTTCCATTCTTGCTGTGGTCTACCCACCCAAATGGCATATTTCAAAAAGAGAGGGAAGAGGCCAGGTGCAAGTCCTTGGCGATTTTGGCAGAATAGTTACACCAGCAGAAGAAAGGTGCTCTACAACACTGGTTGGGGTGGGGGACCAATCAACACTTCACGTAACTCTGCATTGAATACAGATCGTGCATTGAATGCAATGAATAGTTGCACCAGCAGAAGAAAGGTGCTCTACAACACTGCTACAACACTGGTTGGGGTGGGGGACCAATCAACACTTCACGTAACTCTGCATTGAATACAGATGGTGCATCGAATGCAATGAATATGGACATTAGCACTGGCCGGGGTGCGAATCAATCAACACTTCAATGTAACTGTGCATTCAATCTAGACAGTGCAATGGGTGCAACGAATATGGGCATTAGCACAGACCCATGTAAACAGATATTTGATATGCAATGCTGTTGTGAAGCTCGAGGACACATACCTTGAATTCACACAAATGACGGCAAATAAATATTGGAATTCGATATATGCAACATCGAGCTTCCCAAGTGCATATCAGACCCGGGTTTAGATGGGTTTGTGCTAATTACCTTTAGGACCACCTAGGCCAAACGAAGGCTGTGTTGTGCGGCGCAGACCTCAACCTCGGGGCATGTTTTCTCAAACCAACTTTTTTTTTGAAAGGAAAAAAAAAATGGAAATGCGGAAGGGAAAATTGAGAGAACAACAACCACCTGGAAACCGAACGAAGATGACTAATGAGCTTGTTGAAAACTGGCGATTCCTCCATCTTCCCCAGCAATGCTCAGAAGCAACAACTTACCAGTCCAACAAAAATCATACAGCGCTTATCTGCAATTGCATGAACAAAATACTAGTCACGCCTGTACGATTGAATGAATAAAATATCAGTCATGGCTGTACAAGATTAGAGTGATCAATGGTCTCACGAAAGCCAAAAATGCAGCAGACCTTATATGTGTCTATGTAGGGTAACCATAACAATTGAAGTCGATCGTCCCGTAAAGGCTTCGTTTCTCCATGATGGCATGGTTGCTTCTTTACCCTCTGTTTCTCAACTCGTGATATCTCTCGTCTTTTATTCTCTGCTCATTTCTCTGTATTTAGAAAGGTATCAATCACGAATGGAAAATGAGAAGCCCCTTAATAATAAATCATGAATTACACACTAGACCAAAGGGTTTTCAAAGGTGTTAGGTTTGATCTTTATTCATTTGTATACACATTTTAATGTTGTTCTATACTTTGTTTTAAGTGTTTGGTATTATCATTTTCTCATACATGGTCACAGAGTAAGAAAATATACTTTAATGTTATATGATATAATCTCAATAAAAAATAAAAGTTAAAAAAGTGGAATGGAGAATTTTCTCATACATGGTCACATAGTAAGAAAATATACTTTAATGTTATATGATATAATCTCAATAAAAAATAAAAGTTAAAAAAGTGGAATGGAGAATGTACAAAACATAATTGTAAAAAAAGTGGAGTGGAGAATGTACAAAACATAATTTGGTATTATGAACTAAGAAACAATATTGTATAGTCGATTCAATATAATAAGATTATGGAGATGATGAATATACTTGATGGTAAGCTAGGAAATYTATCAAAGTGCCTATGCAAGTGAATAGATTAATTTGAGAAATTTATATTGTAATCTACATTCAATTAATATCCTATAATGAAAAAATAGCTAGCATGTAATAATGGTCAAATAATAAAGATATAATGTGTTGAAAAGACATAAACCAAATGAGAAAAGCATTTATTTGGGATATGTAAGTTTAACTCAAATAGATTAAATGTTGGGCTACCTGTTACAAATATGAGACCTTAAAATTTAACCCAATTAATGTAGCTAACCCATTTTGTTCAACAATTTTAACCATTGTTTTCACCAAAGGCCAAGCACATAACTACACTTAAATCTTTTTGCACTCTTGAAATTGGGTGACACCATCTACAACGTTTAACATATGAAATTGTTTTTTTAGGGATTACACTTGTTTATTGGATTTCCTTCTCCCTCCTATCTTGCAACATCTTGAAATAGTATTTATGATTATAAAATTTCCTTCGTTTCCATTCATTTTGCTCTTTGTTAATTTAAAATAAAATGAGAAAGATAACCAAGTAGAGAAATGCAAGAATCGTTTGAACCCTAACTATGAAGTACAAAATCTTTTGAACCAAAATCATATAATTCTTTCTTGTTAATAGTGAGTATTGTTATAGGTTTTCTTGTAAAAAAAAGAATTAAAATGTTTTAGAATTCATTAATTACTTGCCATATATAAACATTTTTTTCCAAAAACAAAATGCATTATAAATGTTTTTTTTTTCACTTAGACTATGAATTTATATTATTCTCAAAAAAAAATCATAAAAGGATACAAAGATTGATGATTTTTTTAAGATTAGTTCAAGGATAACAAATGAATTGTCTTTCTAGAACATAGAGTGTTAGACTACCGTATCAATATTTAAAATAAATTATGTTTCCAAAAGGAAAAATGCTAGACTACCGTATCAACACTTAACTAGCCCACTAACAGAAAAATTACAAACCAAAATTAGTTGATGTTTAGCTAGACTATGTGATATATGTACATAAGCTCAGTTTGTTAATATGGAAAGAGAGTTGCAAACACAAAGACACAAGAAAGATGTCGAAGTTGTAATTCTATTAAGCATAATCCAAAATTTCCAATAGCATCGTGAAACCAAAAGGGAATGATCTTGCTAAATTGAGATAAGTTTGCAAATCATTTGTACCATAGTTCAATCACAAGGGGATGCCATTGAAAGGTTGAGTAGATTGGGGCTTTGATACCACATTTTATAAGATCTCCTAAGTTGCAAAAATTTGAGAGGGCCCCTTTATGTTATCCTTATGACATTATGATTGATTCCAAATTGACAATTTGGAATTAAGCTATTGAATTCTATAATCAGTGATAAAAGACACCTTTTTTTGTTCATCCAAGCTATTCTTCATGATGGTTTGCCAGTGTAAGACTATATATAAAATATTGTCATAAATTGGACCTCCCTTAGTGATAAAAGACATCATTTTTGTTCATTCAAATTATTCTTCATGATGGTTTGTTAATGTAAGACTATATATATATAATATTGTCATAAATTGGACCTCCTTTATCTTGAGAGGATTGAGTCATTCTAGGAGTATGGAGATGAGATCCAAACAATAGGATCGGGTTCTTAAGCACCTCGTATATGAAAAGATTGTCAACATTAATGTTCTCCATTGAAATCCATTGCAATTTTATTTTGTTGATCTTGCATTGGATTTGTTGGTGGTGGTGGATAAGAGGATGAAGTAAGATTTCAAGGTCATAAAGTAGTTGGGATTGGCCATTTGGTAGTTTAGGGCTGGTGGGGAATCTTTGAGAATGCATAAGTTCTTAATCTATCTTAGTAATGTGTCTCTTTTGCCACTATGGAACTTAAAGACATATTTTCTTAATTATACAAGTAAATATATCTCTAACGACCCATTCTATGGTGATGGTAGCCTAGAATAAAGTTCATCAACCATAATAATATCTTAGATTATTAAAGTTGAATAAAAGAGACCCTAGTACATGTCATTACTAACTTCCCACTACATTCTCTCGAGGATGTTAAATTTCAACAATAACTAAAACTTATGTATATAATCATATGTATGCATTTTGTTTGTGATGTTGAGTAACGCAGTGTATCAAGAGTTTTATGTAAAATGTAGCATTTCATGACCTCTTACACTTTCAAATGACATTAGCTCACCATTTAATCATGGAAGATGTCATTGGAAAAGTAAAAGCTTAAATCCTTTGAGTCATAGGGTTATGATTAACATATTACAACACACACCAACATTAGCTAGCCATTTTAATCACAAATGATGTCATTGGAAAATCAAAATGAAACACTACCATTAAAATATTAATGTTTGTCTCTCATACAGGAATCATAATGTTATTGAACATAAAATAAAATGAATGTGAATGGAAGATAGAAGTAATTTGATCGATGAGTGGTGGGGTTATGCTTGGCCAGGATTATGCAAGTCCAACGAAATGAAAGAGGAGTTAACGGATTATGTAAGAATCTCCTAGAGGGGAGGATCATATTCTATTGGGAACAATTTTCCCAGTGGATCCACAAATGTCAAGGGGCGATGAATTTGTGGATCCAAAGTATGGTATAAATGCTCATTTCCAATCCTACAATCACAYGAAGGGAAGGCCAAGATARACAAAATTATGAATACGATGTTGGACACCATTTTGTTCCAATGAATATGAAGGTATATGCGCCAAGTGACAAGACCATTGGAGGGACAAGTGTTATCTCTCTTCTTGTATYGAAACTCCCATCTCAATATTCCTCCTTTAGAAAGGAGGTGTTTTAACTTGCAAGTGATATAAGTTTGGTGGAGAACCTAACATTCTTGAATTTTATTAGTTCCATTKGTAAGCCATTGGAAGTGGGATCCAGGGTTAATTTGTTATGGCGAAGAGAGGTGGAAGGACATATATCTATGGAGGATTTGGTTTTGAGTCCAACAAGCAACARTGGTAGAGAGGCCAAAGGGAGAAGGGAGGTGAGGGAAGACAAACCTCGAAACTAAGGGGTCAAAATGTGTTAAGTAGAGAAGGCAAAAGGTTTGTTTAGTGATTGGTGAAGACATTAAGATGTATCAAGTGGTTGAGTTGGTGCATAAAGCATTAACAAGGATGTTTTTTGGGTTCTAGCTATCGGAGAAATTGGTTAGGGAATGGTTGGCCAAGGTGTGGGCTCCCTTGTTAAGCTATGTTCCGGGATTTCACCTTATAGTTCAAGATTGGTTAGCTTTCATCTTCAAGATCGAATAGGATACAAAATGAATCTCAAGTGTCTGATGTATGTGAGGGCATTCTTTATTGTTGTTTAAATAGTGGAGCTTGTGTTTGGACCAATACCTTGAGCATTTGTTAATGTAATCCATTGAGGTAAAACTTCTAGGTCTACCCATGGAATTTTAGTCTTTGGATGTTTTTTGGGCCAAAAGGAACAACATAAGCACTTTTTTGGAGGTAGATAATATTTTTCAAAACTCTAATGACTTCTCTATAGATTATGAACATAGTGATTGACATAAAAGGAAGGCAACATTGCCAAGAAATTTACCATGTGGGGATGTCATTTTGTTGCATGACGTACCATGCTTATAGGCATTTAGCAGTCGACTATGAATTAAAATTTAATAAGAAGGATTAGCGGAGAAAACAAGTTATATCTTCAAGCCCTATGAATGAAGTGGTGGGAAAAATGGCATGAATAATGAGATTATGGGCAAAGTTCACATAGGTCAGGAAGAGAAATCAATCTTAGAAAAAAGAGTAGACTAAGGAAGAGATAAAGGTGAGTAAGTTGTTAGAGGTTAGTAAGGAAATAGTGGTATTAAATGATCCCAATGCCTATGAGCATGAGGAAATGGACAAATCGGTGCAAGAAACCAAGCTAAATGCATATCCAAAGGATCAAGTTATATTTGTCTTGGTGAATACTCATTCTATTATCTCCTTCCCTTTAAACTCTTAACCAAAAACCCTCATTTTAGACCATGTTATCGCATGGATTGTAGGTTGGGAAAAGCTTGACCCAATCTACAAAGGTGAGACAACTATGGGAATACCAACCCAATGTCACCTTAGATAGGTACTCCCCTTGCTTTAGGGAAGGAGAAGTCCTACACAAGGGGGGAATATCAGGTGACCCTAGGGGAAAATAATATGGAAAGTGGAGTAATGGAAGGTGATCCCCCTATAGGTCAAAATAAGAAGTGGAGGATGGCTTGAAAGTGAGTCTTGCATATTGAGGATGGTTTCCAAAGACTTGGTTACCTACACTATAGTGTTACACTTGCCTGAGACAAGACAAATAATCGAGATACAAATCTAAATATCAAAGGGACAAGCAAGTGAAGCTTGTTGTCCTAAATTGCAGCAATAAATATAAATATATATCAGCAAAGATAATTGTTGTTAACTGCAGAAATAACCATCCAAAGTACGAAAGAATTATTGGACAATGAAGCACTAAACAAGTAGATAATGTTCAAATATTTTAGCACAAATTTTGATGGTAAAAGAGGGTTGTTAGATAGTGATTTCAAAGAATTATAGTAACATCCAAGTGGTTGTAGCAAAGATTTGCTACAACATCAAATTTCAACCATAAAAATCAACAAGTAAATTGTCAAAAAGTTAGCTAATAGGTAGTAGAACAATAATAGTGGCTTCCAAGGAAATTTTCATGGTTGAAAAGCAAATTAAATAGAGAGTTTGAATGTGTTTTGTTGCATCCCTAATGGCTGTGTATTATAATTGATTATAACCAGAGAACTACTAGGCCAATCAAGACTCCTTAGTGGCTTGAACAAGCTTAAGACACTAAGAAAAGATTCCAACTTAAACAAATTTGATATCTCTCAAAATCATGTGTACCAATGCAAGTAATTTATTTCTCCAATGCAAAATTATATTAGTGCCTTGCTAAATGGGTCATGGAGTCTTCTTGTATTAGGTTAAGTCTACCACTTTTCTAGGGGTGTAAGCCCTTTTACTCCCTAGAGCAAGTAGCCCTAACAGGGTAAATCTAGGAGGGTGTAAGCCCTTTTACTCCTCCTAGCAACCTTTATAATGGCTTATTCAATAAACAATAATGATAAACTTGGTGGAGGGTGTATGCCCTTATACTCCTCCAAGGATCTAGCCGAGAACAACCATGAAACAATCAAGAAGAACTAACAATATACATATTTTTCTTACCAATTCCAAGAGAGATGCAAGATAAATCCTTATTCAACAAGAAAATTTCATCACCATAGCCAAAGTATAGCCTCTAAGAGATACCACACCACTTAGCTCCACAAGACAAGTATTAGCATCCAAAAACAATTGCATAAGAGAGAGAGAGATATGTAATTTTCCCAAGAGGGGCGAAAATTTCAGCCAAGTAGCTCTTCTCACATGAGAGAGTTATCTCCAAAATGAAATGAATTTGATCCTTATTTATAGAAAACCTCTAAAAAGTGTTGGTCCACATTTAGTTAGGGTAAACCACAAAACAAGGGGCCATCCCCATTTATTTTACCCATTTACAAAGTAATTTGATTTAAAATTTAAAATTTGCACAAAATGAAACCCTAAGGATGACGTCAAACCCTTCTAGGGTGACGTCTTGGCACATTTAGCAAGTCGTTGAGCAATAAGAGGAAGTCTTTGGGCATCCTAAGGCCTTCCCTTCAAATGATAGGGTCTTCTCCATGGTGCTAGGGATCATCCCCATCACAAGGTGCCAAGTTTCCATCAAATCATCATCATCACCACCAAACCCTTATCCCTAGTCAAGACGTCAATCCCAAAAAGCATGGTGTAAGGCCTCCAAAGGCAATTTTTTGGTCTAGATAGGGTTAAGTGTCATATCCAAGGTCTTCTCTCTTATCTCCAAAGGCAATGTCTAACCTCTGTATTGCCCCCAAAGTTTGGGTCATGGCATCCAACATGTTGGCTTCCTGCCTGATCAGAATCTCGACCAAGGGTCAAAATTTAGCCCAAAAATCAAAGTGTTCAGAATCGCTTCAAAACAGACAGGTGGGTAGGTCTCATCCTCACGAACCCAACGCACTTTGAACAGGTTCAAATGGACATCGGATGAGTAATATATCGCGTTATGTTCGATTTATCAAACATGCAAAAAAATGTTAACTGTATTGTCCATACAGCTAACGTGGCAGGGTCGTATAGCTGACGTGGCATGATTGTACGATGAGCTGGAAGATGATAATGTGGCAAGTGTCGAGTTGGCAGTTGAGTTGACGATACATGGGCTAATCTATTGGTGACACGTGGCATGGTTTTTGGAAAATTGCATGGTGCCACGCGGCCCAGGCATGGGCTGCCACGTGGCACCATGGTGGTGTTTAAAATTATTGTGGAGTCAGTGGGAGTCAAACTACGGACCTCCGAATAGGGAAAATATTTGGTAAAGACTTCCAGCGGGTGTGCCAGTTGTTTGTTTCTTAACCATATATGTGTTCGTTTATATTTAAATTTGCATATGGTATAGTTTGGGGCGCAGTCCGGGCTGGGGCTTAGCCCCAGCCCCCTATTTTTATGCGTTCCCATAAGACCCTAACCCATGGAGTTTGGCGCAAGTTTCAAATGTATAACACCATGTGCCCAACACTTGGCGCGCCCACAAGCAATCTAGCAACGGTGCCCTTTTTTAGCACTGAGACGTGGCCATATGGTCCCCCATGCACCCAACACCTCCGTGGTTTGGGGGCCAAGTCCACTAACTGTTCGACAATTTAGTGCATTTCATGGGAATGGTGTGTGTGCTAGGTTTAGGCACAGGAAATGCCCAGAAGCCAGGTTACTCACACAGAGGTGTGAATTGGCGAACCAGAGACAACAAGCTTGAAGGAGGAAAATGGCGGGAGGCCTATCTTCTTCATTTTTTGGCCAAATTGTTAGAATATAGAAGATGGTGTGCTCGTTTTACCATTGACGATACCCTCGTCACCCAACCATAGGCCGAAGCCACCCTCCAAGCACTTTAACCTTGATTGAGAATTACTCCGGAAGCAAACCCTAGGCTAGATAGCCAAACAAGGTGTAGCGCATCTTCCTCCAAGGATAGCACTCCAACAATAGTTGATCAGATAGTTCAAACCCTAGCCAAGAGATAGTCCAAGCTCACACTAAAAACTAGTTGTTGCTACAGCTCTCCTCCACATGTGCGCACCAAACTGGGAACTGCAATTCTGACATGTTGTCAAATGAGAACTGGCGCCCTGTATTTATAGTGGCTCTGCCAGATTTGTTGGGGCCGACTTCTCCTTCTGGATATGTGTATGTTCAGTATATTATTATTATTTATGGTTGAATTCTTCTCTTGGAGGTTAATAACCTAATATTAATTATCTTCTTGAGCCAACAAGACTTCTAGGGTTATTAGCCAACTCATTAGGGTTTTCTCTTGCTTTCCGAAGTCTTCTATTCTCGTCAGGTTCACACGTGGAGGTAAATACCTCCCGCAGCTACCATAATATTAACACTCC
>SNQJ01S0151085.1:25789-45946 GCA_010110895.2 Picea sitchensis
GGACAAGAGTCAACTACTAGAGTTCCTCGGCTGGCTCTTTATATATTATATTTTTCTATCTAAGAAAAAGTGATTTTCGACTGGTCAAAAATTATTTCTTTTGAATTATCTTTCCAATTATCAAATTTTAGGAAGAACAAGAAGTTATTTATGTCTGCATACTTAATATTTTCCATCGCATATTGTCCTGTATTCAAAGGTTTTCATTTAGCAACACAGGTTAACCACAAGTTAGACCTTGTTCATACATGGTACCCTGCATTGTGGAAGCATAAGACAATGTACCACGTTTATGAATTGTATGATGTGTTTGTTTCTTCTTTCAAGAAACTCATATATGGAAATGGTACTTCGAGACTATCATTGGATGCAACAACCTTTCTAGATAAAAGGGGAAGTTTTGAGGCAAATGGAAATTACATCGTCATTAGAGTTTACTGCTCTAGAGAAGCCTCAATTTATCTTCTATTTTATGTTCCAGATTTATTTTTTGTAATAGAGGTTTGCAGAGAGTATAGGTTTTGGGCACGTTTCTTTTATGAGAGAAAGAAAAAGCAATTCATTTCTTTACCATGGAAAATTAGCAAAATTACACTAAAAAATGCCTCAAAAAATGATGAATATGCAATTCAGTTTGTCCAGTATAATTTAAAGTTGGTAAATCAAATAAAAGGGTTTGACCCTAATAAATGTTTCATGAATCACATGACTTCTATTGGTTTTAGTGTATCATATGCAAATACTTATTTATTCAAAGAAGAAGAAGACGATGGGAACAACCCTGAAGCATTTCCAGTGGGAGACCTTGAAATTGTTGTTAGCACAAATGAAGCACATAGACAACATGAAAGGGTTGTTAACGAAATAATCACAAGGTCTCAAAATACTTCTCAAAGAAGTGACACACCAAAGCAGAACCCTCAAGTTGTAACTCAAGAAAAAAGAAAACTTTAATTGAAAATTCTGGTTATGGAGATGACCATGATCCTCTCAAAAAGAATCTTGAAAGACCTCATAAGCTCACAATAAATAGTAAAAGAAAAAGATAGGAAAATCAACAAGAAGTGGGTGAGCTCATACATGATGATGATGATGCCATCCACGACATGGAACTGGATGAAAATATCGAAGACATAGAATTTCTAGACGAAGAGCAAAGGATTCAAGAAAGTACAAAAATCGCAATAGAGTTGGCAATAGAAGAACCTGTCTTGTATGAAGAAGAATCCTTAACTCTTCATAATGCTTTATTTGACAAAGATTCCAAGAAGATAGTTTTGGAAAGAGTTAATTCAAAAGGAAAAAAGGTTCAGGGAAAAACACTTTCATAATTTGATTTGAGTGGAGTTTTACCATCGAGAATTGCCAAGATTCATAGAGCTATCGACGATGCTTTGGAGATGTCAGTGGATGAAATGGAAGTGTTAAAAAAGGGGAATTGTATCTTAAATTGATTGAGTTAGATTTATTAGTAACTACCAGAGAAGTCCAAGATGCAAAACTAATTTTTAATTCCATGCTTATGATGAGGGTTCAATTTGAAGGACACTTAGAAATATTAAAAGGTGTATCGGCGGAAAAATTCAATGGTATGACTGAGTACACAGAACATGAAGTAGAAAGTTGGCTTGTAAGTTATGTTAATAAAAATGAAGATATCGAGGAAACACTTCACCAAATTTCAATTAATTTAAGAGAATTAGAAGGTACATTATTTGATATCAAAGTCAGACAAGAAATAACCATTGCACCATTGAGAGAATATATCGAAAATTGATTAAATCAAGCTTTAATCAAAATAAGTGAAGAAGATCAGGTGGAAGCGGTTGGTACTGGTCATGAAACTGCAATCCAAGACAATACAAAAGGAACATCGATAAGCAAATAGAAGAGAGAGAACACCATCACAGTGAGTAAAATTGATCACATTCTTTTCAATTATTTTATCTTCATGTTCAGAAGTCATCCAATTGTGTTTTACCTATCCCAAGAAAAACATGATCGATTTATGATGGCTTCTCTTTGTCTTCCTTTCAGGAACAACCTTGTTCTATTCTTTTGTTTATGCTCCATGTGAGCCCAATCCTAGTCCAAGTTTGGACAAATGGATTTTATCTTTTAAGACTCTCAAAGACTATATTATTTTTGAAAAAATCCCGGAGAACTATTTTGGCGATAAATTTTAATGATATCTTTTGAACTCTAAGTTTTGAGCAAATATATTTAAAATTTTCCTATCATATTCTAACTTGTTTTTAATGAAAATACTCTTTTAAAGTTCGCTCATTTGTGGGTATATCGTGTTCCTTTCCTTGAATGTGATAAAAAATTCATGAATGTTGTGATGGATGTGAGAGTTATTTTATATTTTCTGTAATTGTTATTTATTTTTGTATAATTTTTCTACAAATATTACATTTTATGAATGAATATTCTTGGTCCCTTTCTCATGAATTCTTTGACTATTTTTTTTTTTTGTAAGTAAGATTCTATAAAAGGCCTTCCAAGAGAAAAAATTACAGCATCAACAGTTTAACCCAGTTTGTAATAACTAAATTGCCCCGAGGGGAAATCAATTCAGCCAACCTATTAGGTCGAGAACCAAAGTCTTAAGCAAACAATTATAATGCAATGTCTAACTACAAAAATTACATTGCCCCCAGGGGGAAACTGAATTATCCTTTCGATTAATACTGACATAAGCTAAAAAAAACATAATATAACTATAGGCTACAGGTGGTAAAATAAAAGATAAACACCCAGCTGACCATGCAGAGAGACACTTGTGCAGTTTAGGTTGTAGGCTTGTAGTGTGGCCATGCGTCTAGGGAGGTGGCGTTGAGCGGTGGAGACACCATCGGTGCTGCTTCCTCCACGATCAGCGTTGCTTCCTCCTCCAAAGTCTCGTTCGTAGTTGTGTCAGAATCGAATGTTCATTCTCTGTTGCAAATGGTTCTCCATCTGTGGGGTGGTACACTCCCTGTAACGCTAAGAGCATTTGTAGGAACTGTGTTCCCTTCCCATCCAAGATATCCAATCGGAAGCACGGGTCATCTAATCCATGTCGTAAATCAAAGACCAAGACTTGCAAAATTGCAAGGCCTTCTTGTAATTTTGAGCAGGATGCACAGTCGACGCAGGAGTGGGGCTGCTCTTGTTGTTGTCCATGGTCGGAGCCAAAGCCTTCACTTTGCGTTTGGGCGCAGTGGGGTTGGACTAGGGGCGAATGGACTAGTGAAGACGTAGGTGAATTGGGAGGAACGATGGGAGATGGATGCAAGGTGGAGGCCAGGTCTGAGATTGGCCCTGGGTTGAAGCCCATAGAGTTTCCCAAGAGATCAAATCGTTCAATCCTGCATGCAAAAGGCGAGGAGAGGGGAGAAATACTTCTGAGGCTATGGCCATACTGCGTTGAAGAGGAAGGCGAGGAAAGTGATGAACTGTGAGAGGGTGTAGGTGGGGGATGAAGTGCCAAGCGCAAGCGACTAGGTTGCCAAGCCGAGCTGAGTTTGGATTCCCCCCTCTATCTCAGCATGTTTGAGGCGAGGTGAAGGCAATCGAACAGAGTAAGAAATCTAAGGTAGCCAAGGAGCAATAGGGGGGAGAACAATCCACTGGAAGACTCGACCGAGAATGAGTGAAGTTGCGGGTGCACCTGGTGATGTTCATGGTGCAGATAACATTGGTGGAGGAAGACACACACGAATAGATTAAATTCAGGTCCATTGAACTCATCCATCGAGGGGATGGATAGCCAAAGCAGGGCACACTAGGAGTAATGGTGCCCTGGTTAAAACGAAGTCGATTTAAATGCATGGCAGTGGAGGGATGGGATGACACGCCCCTGTCACATGGATGGCGTCATGGTGGTCATCGTCTATTCGTTCCATTTGATACCTGGGCTGCAATAACACCCCATCTGGGGAATTGACGTATGTATATTATTTTCAATCAACAATATTTTTATTTTATTGAGTGACAAAGATTTGGAGTTTCCTATTTAGTATTCTCCTATTTTTTATATTGTAGTTCCACGATATTCTAGGTTAATTTATAAAGAATTTACAGAGGAGTACCACTTCCATAAAAATGCAGGGGGGTATTTATATCCTCATGATGTTGATATTTGGACCTTAAAGTTCTAGACATCAACATGAAGCTACAATGATAGAGAAGGTTGGCATACAAAATATGGTAACTAACATAGAATTCGATAATTTCAAAGATAATCTCAAAGAGATGACAAGTAAAGACGATCTCAAAAAGATGACAAACAAGGATGATCTAAAAGATCTCAAAGAAAATATTGAAGACATGAAAAGGACCTTATGAAGCTAACAAGCCTACTTATCCTAAATTCCCCTCCTCAAGAAGAGGATAACCATTATATTTACATTAATTATAGTTAGGTTGACTTACTATTATTACATTCTAGCCCTCTTTATTTCCTATATATACATAAAGGAGACTCATTTGAACAATCATCTTATCTTGTGCATTTGATATATTGTAACAGGAGGTTACCTTCCAAAAGAGGTTTCTTATTCATTTTCCTTTTCATTTTATTAAGGTGTTCCATTAGCGAATTAGGTTTTTTTGCACTTATTTGGCTATTTGGTGGATAACATTTGTATTAGGCTAGATGATGCTTGGTTTGACCCCTTCAAACGTGTCATCCAATGCTAGGTTTGGTGGGTGAAGTTTAATTCTAGGTCAGGGATATTCTAAAGTGAGCATAACCCCCCAAAGCTCCTTTCAAACTCACTGCTACACCTTCATAAGATCGTCATTGTTGCTTGCAAATATTCAAGCCTTCCAAAGCATCTTGGAATAGAAGGATAGAAGGTTGTTATGTTCTTATTATATCCCTTAGAGTTTCTTCTTTATTTCTAACACCCAATCGTGTATAGTTGTAGGACACAATGATCATTATTTAGAAGATGGTTTTTTACTACCACCTTTTGACAACGCATTGGCTCCAAGTGTTTTGATAGATCCTGTTCCAACTGATAGGAATTAGCCTATGGTCGTTTGTGTCCCCATCACCTTGTCCCTATTAGTTGCTTCCTGCCTTTTCTACTTTGATGTCTTCCAGCCTCATTTCTTAGGGATATTTTCTTCTAGGTAATCTTCTTCTTTCTCCTCTTCCTTCGCTAAAATTCATGCCTTGTTCGCTGTGTTGATGCTAGATGAAAGAAATTTCTCATTGTGAATATTATCGATCTCTTATAATCTATCTAAAACCTTGTATTCGTCTTCTAAAGGTGGAACTCTATGATATAAACTAGAGGTATTTCCATTGTTGTTGTGACTACTACACCAGGTGACGAAAATGGATTTTTCAAGGTTTTTGTAGAGGGGAATTGTTCCTATTGAGAAAATATTTCAAATCCATTTTGGTGCAATAGAGGGATTCCTCCCAATTCTTGATTTGATGAGTTTGGAGGCATGCCTAAATGTGGGCTCGGGGGGTTGCCTTTAACTGTAGGTTGAGACCAAGGTTTCTTAGATTGAGATGAAGATGAAGGGCATGGTGTTAAGGATTAAGGTTTAGCCTATAAGTTGATATTTGATCCCATTTTCCTCCTAACCATTTGCCACTACTTCTCTTCGTCGGGCATGAGCTAAGAGATCTAGATATTCTTCTTGAATTCCTTGGTGAAGTGCCCATATTCATGGTAAGATTTGCATTTAAAGGGAATTTGATCATAGTAAAAGAGTTGTTCATGCTGTCAATTATCCAAGGTTAGAAGGATAACTTCTAGAAGGGATTTTTTTAGATCTACCACTATACAAATCTAGGCACATGTGAATATCCCTTTGGATCTACCTTGTCATTGAACCACCCAAGAGCATTCCCAGTACTTATAAAAGTTCCATCGCCCCAAAAATGGAGAGTAAAATGAGGAAGGCACACCCATACTGACACCACCAATGGAACATCATTCTTAGGATTAAATTAAGCTGTCTAGCCATACAAATACTTACCCTAAGAACTAAAGAAGTGATCCATGATCTTTTCATCGTGACTTATAAAGAATTGCATTAAATGAGAATAAATTAAAGTGCACCAATAAAGAAGGGAAAACTCAAAAATGAAGAGACATAAGCATCAGATATGAACACTAAACATAAGCATCTCCTTGAGCCTTCATCAATGGACTAGGCTCTCTGGAATTAGTTTGTCAATGATTCTTTTATAAGTTGCTTCTCAAATCCAATGGATTTACTAACTGTACCATTGGGTTCATAATACATAAAAACCCCAAAAATGACTATTAGAACTCTGAAAATAGACCATGGCACATCCGGGCATGACCTCTTCTACAGGTGGCCTTGAGCTTCCTTGTGGAAAGCACACCTGTAAAAGTCCTCAAATGCCTCTAAAACCTGTTGCAATGAGTTCATATCATATCAATTAGTCAAGAATGACTATTCAGTCACTGAAAATAGACTTTGGCTCCCCTAGGCATGGCCTCCTTCAATGGTGGCCCTAAGCTCCCAGGAGCTCTCTGAAATTTCCCTGTAGAAAAACCTACAATAGAAGTCTCCAAATTCCTCTGAAAACTGTGCCAGTGGATTCATAACATCCAAAAACCCCTAGTTGGGCTTTTTCGGCACCTCATTTGGCCAAAAAATGAAGAAGATAGTCCTCCTGCCATTTTTGAAGAAGATAGTCCCTCTCTGCCATTTTTCCTCTCTCTACCAAACTTATACTGCCTTCGGGTTCGGCCAATTCGAATCCTTTTGTGTGAGTAACCCTGCTTCGGCATTTCTCGCGTCTTAAACTCAAGATGCACGCCGCTCCCATGAAATGCATGAAATTGTCGAACGCTTAAATGAATTTGGACCCCAAACCGCTGAGGTGTTGGGCGATAGGGGACCATATGGCCAATACCCCAACGCTAAAAGACATCGCTGTTGATTGCATGGGCCAGCTTAATTGTTCGGAGCGCATATCCATTTGAAACTCGCTAAACTCGGTGGAGTTAGGTCTTATGGGAACGATAAAAATCGGGCCAGTTGCTCTGTACCGGACTTCCAAATTACAACTATATAAATTAAAATATAAACTAACACATATATGGTTAAGAAACAAATGGCTGGAGCGACGGTTGGGAGGTCTTTGCTAAAGCTGTCTGTTCTGGAGGTCCTGTGGTTTGACTCCCACACTAATAATAATTTTAAACGCCACCATGGTGCCATGTGGCACCACACAATTTGCCAAAAAGCATGCCATGTGTCACCAACAAATTAGCCCACATATCACCAACTCAAATGCCAACTCAACACCTGCCATTATTAGCATCTTTCCACCATCAGATAGTCATGCCATCGCCGCCAGGTTTCATCAGACAATAACATTTCCCTATTTGGAAAATCGAGTAGATCACGATATCTCACTCATTCGATGTTTGAACTCATTTGAAGTGTAAGTTAGTTCAGAGGATGAGACGTACCACCTATCCATTTGAATCAATTCTAAACACCTCTGATTTTAAGCAATTTGACCCATGGTCCGCATTCCGATCACTCTTCCCCATTGAAAAGCTTTTGGTCCTGCCGTGATCATGATTATCTACCTGAGCTTCAATGCTTTTTTGCTTCTAAGTATTATCATTTGATTCTACTTGAAAAGTCTTTGGCAATCACTTGGGTACCTTGAATTGCCTTGCACTGCAACTGACTATGTCCCTCAACCACCGTTATATGGTTGTTGCCGACCCACGCTCTTTGTGCTTGGAACACTGGCAGCCTCCAATTGAGAATCAAGTCCCTCTTTAGAACTCTTTTGACGCCAACACAATCAGCTCTCCAATGTCGCAGGAAAGAAAACTTTCTCCTCAAGGACATCATCACAACCGAAGAAAACCATCAATCTTGAAAACAAACTTTATACAAGATCAAAAATCATGCCAACCAACTCTTTTTCTCTCTTCAAGCAATAATTGTGGCATCTTGTACATCCTCAAAGTACATGGCATGCCGAGATCTTGGTGTCTCACTGCTTTAAGCTTCTCCATCCCGGTAAGATATCACCACACAAAACTTGCACAATAATACCAACACCTAAATCTCTATCTATCAATGGCAATCACATGAGCCAAACCATGCCTCGATACCAATCTCGGATTTGAAAATAGGGGTCTGACTTGTTTTGCTATACAAGCACCTCTACCCATTAAAATAAACTTCGGGACCTTACTTAATGTCTTAGTTGTGCAAGATAAATTGCGTGGACAAGTTTATGCTTTTTTAGAAAGTTTATATGTGAGGTTAAAAGTGCTGTTTAAAGAATACAACATCAACATAAAGTGCAACAAATAATAACCAACAAAACTCACAACAATAACATGATAAAGGAGTTCACACCCTAATCAAGCATCTCCTGAGCCTCCATCAATGGACTAGGGTCTCTGGGATTAGTTTGTCACGCCCTTTACAAGATGCTTCTCAACTCCAATGGATTTCACTGACCGCATCTATTGGGTTCGTATCATAAAATCCCCCAATGACTATTAGAACTCGAATAACGTATAGTTCATCCGGGCATGTTCTCTTCTACATGTGGCCTTGAGTTTCCTTGAGCTTCCCTGTGGAAAACCACCTATAAAATTCCTCAAATGCCTCTAAAACTTGTTCCAATGAGTTCTCAGAGCATATCAATTATTCAATAATGACTATTCGGTCACTAAAAATAGACTTTGCTCTGAGCATGGTCTCTTTCAATGGTGGCCCTAAGCTCTCTAAATGAGCCTTCCTCAAACTCCATGTAGAAAACTCTACAATAGAGAAGTCTTCTCAAATGCCTTTGAAACTATGCCAATGAATGTAACGTCCAAAAATCCCTAGCCGGGCTTTTTCGCACCTCATTTGGCCAAAAATGAAGAAGATGTGCCTCCCCGCCATTTTCCTCCTTCCTCGCTTGTTGTTGTCTTGGTTTTGCCACCTGCACCCTCTCTCAGAGTTACTTGTCTTCATGCTGCCTAAACCCAGCATGCGCGTTGTTCCCGTGAAATGCGCAAAGTTGTTGAACAGTTAGCAGACTTGGCCCCCAAACCACAGAGGTGGTGGGCGCATGGGGGACCATATGACCACGTCCCAGTGCTAAAAAAGGGCACTGTTTCTAGATTGCTTGTGGGCGTGCCAAGTGTCGGGTGCGTGGTGTTATCCATTTGAAACTCACTCCAAACTCCGTGGGTTAGGGTCATATGGGAATGGATAAAACAGGATTGGGGCTAAGCCCCAACCGACCGCCTTCAAACTACACCATATGCAAATTTAAATATAAATCTAAATACAAATATGGTTAAAAAAATGGCTGGCACGCTGGCTGGGAGGTCTTTGCCAAAGCTTTTCCCTATTCGGAGGTCCGGGGTTCGACTTCAATGGACTCCACAATAATTTTAAACACCACCATGGTGCCATGTGGCACCACAATACTTGCCAAAACCATGCCATGTGTCACCAACAGATTCACCCACGTATCGCCAACTCAATTGACAACTCAGCACCTACCATGTTAGCATATTCCAGCTCATCGTACAATCATGCCACGCCATCTGTACGACCCTTCCACGCCGATGTACATACCGTATAAATAACATATTTTTGGCGTGTTTGGCAACGAATCGTAACGCACATCTCACTCATACGATGTCCGATTGAACCCATTCGAAGTGCTAGTTCATGAGGATGAGGCCTACCCACATGTCTATTTTAGCAATTCCTAACACTTTGATTTTTGGGCTAATTTTTAACCCCTTTGGTTTTGATTCTCGATAACTCTTCAATCAAAAGATTTTGGTTCCACAAAATCTGATGATTATCTACCCGGAAGCCAATACTCTTCCGCTTCCAAGTTCTATCAACTGATTCTACTTTGAAAATTTTTGGCAATCACCGGGTACTTTGACATGCCTTGCACTCTAACTGACTATGTCCTTCAACCAATGCTCTCTGGCTACTGCTGACCCACTATTCTCTTTGTGCTTGGAACACTGACAACCTTCCCACCGAGAATCAAGTCCTCTTACAGAACTCTTTGGCATCAACACAACTGCTCTCTACAATGGCTGCAAAATAAACTTTCCTACAACATATCCTCGGCCAAAAACCAAGAAAACCATAAATCTTGAAAAATAACTTTATACAAGACCAAAAATAATGCCAACCAACTCTTTTGCTCTTCAATAAATAATTGTCGCATCTTGTACATCCTCAAAGTACATGGCATTTTCCTCAAAAGATCTTGGTGTACTCAATAACGACTTACAAGTCGACAATCACCATCGACTAAACATAAGTCAACAAACATGATCGACAAAACATAGTCGACAAGACAACATCAACACAAGCTCAAGACTCATTTGAAAATATCGACATTCCAAAAGTCGACATTCATGATACACAACCATGTTACAATCATGAGTCACTCATAATGAAACTATCACAAAGTTTAGTGTTTACACACATGCAAAATCACATGCACTGCATAGCTCTTCAACTCTCCTTCAAGTACAAACATAACTACATAAACCCAAAAACATGTGGGTACATAAGAGATGAAATGAAAATCTATATGGCTGCAATAAGTGAGTATCATACCCATCTTTTACATCATCTTGGCGAAGTTGTGCAACAACAAGAATGCCTTCAATAGAATTGCATTCACATGCAAACTTGGATCATACAAGTTATGATAATATGCTGCAACTTGTCATACTTTCAACAAAAATGCATACATAAGGGTGAAATGTGCATCTACAAACAGATAAATGCAAGCCGTGCTTGTTCAAGAAATCTAACCATTTCTTACCAAGCCAAGTCAATGGTGACTTTTTCTGCTGAAAATCCTCTTCTTGTGAATCATCTTGACTCACATCGATGATGGAATCTCCTCTTCCATTCTTTCCAGTCTCTTTATCCATCTGCCTCTTTTACTGTGAATGGGTGGTTGGATGCAATGTCCAACATTGGTCAATGAGATGACCCCTCTTCTGGCAGTGCGTGCAAATCTTTTGCATCTTCTATTCAAGTTGCCTTTGCTTCAAAAGTTTCTTGAATGTAGTCAATATTTTCCAACATATTGAAACATGATGGTCATCTAAACCACATTATGTACATGGACTTTTTCTTCCATTTTTACATGCAAATTTACCATGCTTCACATAATCAAAAGCAACTGAATTACAGGCAGAAATATACCTTGAACATTCACCTTTATCGCCTTCTTGAGGAGGTGAATTTGAAGAGTTACTAGCTCTCTTTTGAAGACCAACATAAATGTTCTTGTCCTCATGGCTGTCACAACTCTCTTGTTTCACACATTTGCATTCATCTTGAACACACACTTTGCATGCTTGAGGGATTGAACTTGCAACAAAAGTCCTTGAACATTCACATTTATCACCTTCTTGAGGAGGTGAATTTGAAGAGTTACTAGCTCTCTTTTGAAGACCAACAAAAATGTTCTTGTCCTCATGCCTGTCATAACTCTCTTGTTTCACACAATTGCATTCATCTTGAACACACACTTTGCATGCTCGAGGGATTAAACTTGCAACAAAAGTTGTTCTTGGAATTGTTTCCCTTGTCTCCTCAACTTTGGAATATGCTCCATCTTTCTGTTCATATCCAAGACCCCAATACTTGGGCCTCTCCTCAACAACAATAGGCTCAACAATGCCTTGTGCATGCTTGCCTAACCCTCTACCTTCATAGCCCATTTTTAACAATAACTTGGACCCTATTCCTCTAGTGTAATTTTCAAAAACACCAAAGCATTCATCTTGAGAGGAATTTGAAGAAAAACCAACATTACATACCTCATGTTCATGCATGTACTTGGTAACGGTTTCCTTTGCCTCATGGAGTTGAGTCTAAATCTCATGCAACTTTTCAAGAAGTTGGTGCTTCTCCTCCTTCATGGCCATCGACTGCTCTTGACGGACAATGCTCTCCTTCCTACCTTCCCACTTCTCTTGCACCATATCTCTCATGGTTACAAACGCCTTCAACATCTCTTTGTCAAAGAACTTGGTTAATGAATATGTATGAGAACTCTCACTGTTTGAAGCTTCCTTCGTCCTTGCAAGATATCAAACTTCAACACAAAGCTTGCACAATAATACCAACAACTAAATCTCTAGCTGTCAATGGCAATCACATGAGCGAAACTATGCTTTGATAACACCTGATTGGAAAATAGGGGGCTAACTTGTTTTGCTATGCAAGCACCCTCGACTAAATTAAAATAAACTTTGGTACCTTGCTCAATGTCTTAGTTGTGCAAGAGAAATTATGTGTCAACTTTATGCTTCTTTTGGGTGTTTATGTGTGAGGTTTTTAAAAGGTTAAATGTGTTGTTTAAAGAATACAACAACAACATAAAGTGCAACAAATAATAACCAACAAAAACTCACAACAATAACAACATGATAAAGGAGTTCACCCCCAACTGGGCTAAATCTCCTTGAGCCTCCATCAATGGACTAGGCTATCTGGGATTAGTTTGTCAAAGATTCTTTTACAAGCTACTGCTCAACTCCAATTGATTTATTGACTGTACCATTGGGTTCAGAATACATAAAACCCCCCAAAAAGACTATTAGAACTCTGAAAATAGACCATGGCTCATCCTGGCATGACCTCTTCTACTGGTGGCCTTGAGCTTCCTTGTGGAAAACACACCTGTAAAAGTCCTCAAATGCCTCCAAAACCTGTTCGAATGAGTTCAGAGCATATAAATTAGTCAAGAATGACTATTCAATCACTAAAAATAGACTTTGGCTCCCCTAGGCATGACCTCCTTCAATGGTGGCCCTAAGCTCCCACAAGCTCTCTGAAACTTCCCTGTAGAAAAACCTACAATCGAAGTCTCCAAATGCCTTTGAAAACTGTTCCAATGGATTCAAAACATCCAAAAACCCTGGTTGGGCTTTTTCGACACCTCCTGCCATTTTCCTCCTTCAAGCTTGTTGTCTCTGGTTCACTAATTCGCACCTCTGTGTGAGTAACCTGGCTTCTGGGTGTTTCCTGTGCCTAAACCTAGCACGTGCACCGTTCCCGTGAAATGTGCAAAATTGTTGAACAGTTAACGGACTTGGCCCCCAAACCGCGGAGGCGTTGGGCGCATGGGGGACCATATGGCCAAGTCCCATTGCTAAAAAAAGGCACCGTTGCTAGATTGCTTTTGGGTGTGCCAAGTGTCAGGCGCGTGGTGTTATTCATTTGAAACTCGCACCATACTCCGTGGGTTAGGGTCTTATGGGAATGCATAAAAATCGGGAGCTGGGGCTAATCCCCAGCCTGAACCGCACCCCAAACTACACCATATGCAAATTTAAATATCAACGAACACATATATGGTTAAGAAACAAATGCCTGGCACGCCGGCTAGGAGGTCTTTGCCAAAGCTTTGCCCTATTCGGAGGTCCGGGGTTCGACTCCCACAGACTCCACAATAATTGTAAACAGCACCATGGTGCCACGTGGCACCACACAATTTGCCAAAAACGATGCCCCGTGTCACCAACTGATTCTCCCACTTATCGCCAACTCAACTGCCAACTCAACACCTTCCACATTAGCATCTGCCAACTCATCGTACAGTCGTGCCACGTCAGCTATACGACCCTGACACGTCAGTTGTACGGACTGTACAGTTAAGATATTTTTCCCTGTTTGGCAAATCGAACAGAACGTGATATCTCACTCATCCGATGTCCGTTTGAACCTATTCAATGTGCGTTGGGTTCGTGAGGACGCGTCTACCCACTTGTCCGTTTTGAAGCGATTCTGAACACTTTGATTTTTGGGCTAAATTTTGACCCTTGGTCCAGATTCTGATCACTCCTTCCCACTTAAAAGCTTTTGGTCCCACAAAAGATGATGATTATCTGCCTGAGCTTCAATGCTCTTCTGCTTCCAAGTTCTATCAACTGATTCTACTTGAAAAGTCTTTTTGGCAATCACCTGGGTACCTTGACATGCCTTGCACTGCAACTAGCTATGTCCCTCAACCACCGTTCTCTGGTTGTTGCTGACCCACAGTTCTCTTTGTGCTTGGAACACTGACAACCTTCCCACTGAATAAAGTCCCTCTTGTGAACTCTTTGGCGTCGACACAATCCGCTCTACAATGGATGCAAAAGAAAACTTTCCTGCGACATCTTGTCACAAACCAAGAAAACCATCAATCTTGAAAACAAACTGTATACAAGATTGAAAATCATGCCAACCAACTCTTTTTCTCTTCAAGCAATAATTGTGGCATCTTGTACATCCTCAAAGTACATGGCATTTTCCTGCATCTTGGTGTACTCAATATCGACTTACAAGCCAACAAACACCATCGACTAAACATAAGTCGAACAACATGATCGACACAACATAGTCGTCAAGACAACATCGACACAAGTCAAGACTCATTTGAAACATATCGACACTCCAAAAGTCGACATTCATGATACACAAACATGTTACAAACATGAGTCACTCATAATGAAACCATCACAAAGTTCATTGTTTACACACATGCAAAATCACATGCATCTGCATATCTCTTCAACTCTCCTTCAAGTACAAACATAAGTACATAAATCCAAAAACATGTGGGTACATAAGAGATGAAATGAAAAGCTATATGGCTGAAATAAGTGAGTATCATACCCATCTTTTCCATCTTCCTGGTGAGGTTGTGCAACAACAAGAATGCCTTCAATAGAATTGCATTCACATGCAAACTTGGATCATACAAGTTATGATAATCTGATGCAACTTGTCATACTTTCAACATAAATGCATACATAAGGGTGAAATGTGCATCTACAAACATAGAAATGCAAGCCTTACTTGTTCAAGAAATCTAACCATTTCTTACCAAGCCAAGTCAATGTGACTTTTTCTACTGAAAATCCTCTTATTGTGAATCATCTTGACTCACATCGATGATGGAATCTCCTCTTCCATTCTTGCCAGTCTCTTTATCCATCTGCCTCTTTTGTTGTGAATGGGTGGTTGGATGCAATGTCCAACATTGGTCAATGAGATGACCCCTCTTCTTGCAGTGAGTGCAAATCTTTTGCATCTTCTTTTCAAGTTGCCTTTGCTTGGAAAGTTTTCTGAATGTTGTCAATCTTTTCCAACATATTGAAACATGACAATTATCTAAACCACAATATGTACATGCACTTTTTCTTCCATTTTTACATGCAAATTCACCATGCTTAACATAATAAAAAACAATCGAATTACAGGCATAAATATTCCTTGAACATTCACCTTTATCACCTTCTTGAGGAGGTGAATTTGAAGAGTTACTAGCTCTCTTTTGAAGACCAACAAAAATGTTCTTGTCCTCATGGTTGTCACAACTCTCTTGTTTCACACATTTGTATTCATCTTGAACACACACTTTGCATGCTTGAGGGATTGAACTTGCAACAAAAGTCCTTGAACATTCACCTTTATCACCTTCTTGAGGAGGTGAATTTGAAGAGTCACTAGCTCTCTTTTGAAGACCAACAAAAATTTTCTTGTCCTCATGGCTGTCACAACTCTCTTGTTTCACACATTTGCATTCATCTTGAACACACACTTGTATGCTTGAGGGATTAAACTTGCAACAAAAGTTGTTCTTGGAACTGTTTCCCTTGTCTCCTCCACTTTGGAATATGCTCCATCTTTCTGTTCATATTCAAGACCCCAATACTTGGGCCTCTACTCAACAACAATTCCTTGTGCATGCTTGCCTAACCCTCTACCTTCATAGCCCATTTTTAACAATAACTTGGACCCTATTCCTCTAGTGTGACTTTCAAAAACACCAAAGCATTCATCTTGAGAGGAATTTGAAGAAAAACCAACATTACATACCTCATGTTCATGCATGTACTTGGTAAGGGTTTCCTTTGCCTCGTGGAGTTGAGTCTCCATCTCGTGCAACTTTTCAAGAAGTTGGTGCTTCTCCTCCTTCATGGCCATCAATTACTCTTGATGGACAATGCTCTCCTTCCTATCTTCCCACATCTCTTGCACCATATCTCTCATGGTTACAAATGCCTTCAACCTCTCTTTCTCAAAGAACTTGGCTAATGAAGATGTATGAGAACTCTCACTGTTTGAAGCTTCCTCTGTCCTTGCAAGATATCAAACTTCAACACAAAACTTGCACAATAATACCAACAACTAAATCTCTAGCTGTCAATGGCAATCACTTGAGCGAAACTATGCTCTGATACCACCTGATTGGAAAATAGGGGTTTGACTTGTTTTTCTATGCAAGCACCCTCGACTCCATTAAAATAAACTTCAGGACCTTGCTCAATGTCTTAGTTGTGTAAGAGAAATTATGTGTCAACTTTATGCTTCTTTTAGGTATTTATGTGTGAGGAATTTAAAAGGTTAAATGTGTTGTTTAAAGAATACAACAACAACATAAAGTGCAGCAAATAATAACCAACAAAAACTCACAATAATAACAACTTGATAAAGGAGTTCACCCCCAACTGGGCTAGATCTCCTTGAGCCTCCATCAATGGACTAGGCTCTCTGGGATTAGTTTGTCAAATATTCTTTTACAAGTTGCTACTCAACTCCAAAGGATTTACTGACTATACCATTGGGTTCAAAATACATAAAAACCCCAAAAATGACTATTAAAACTTTGAAAACAGACCATGGCTCATCTGTGCATGACCTCTTCTACTGGTGGCCTTAAGCTTCCCTGAGCTTCCTTGTGGAAAACACACCTATAAAATTCCTCAAATGCCTCTGAAACCTATTCTAATGAGTTCAAAGCATATCAATTAGTCAAGAATGACTATTCAGTCACTGCAAATAAACTTTGGCTCCCCTGGGCATGGCCTCCTTCAATGGTGGTCGTAAGCTCCATGGAGCTCTCTGAAACTTCCCTGTAGAAAAACCTGCAATTGAAGTCTCCAAATGTCTTTTAAAACTGTGCCAATGGATTCAGAACATCCAGAAACCTTGGCTGGGCTTTTTCGGCACCTCCTGCCATTTTCCTCCTTCAAGCTTGTTGTCTTTGGTTCTCCAATTCGCACCTCTGTGTGAGTAACCCGGCTTCTGAGCGTTTCCTGTGCCTAAACCCAGTACACATGTCGTTCCCGTGAAATGTGCAAAATTGTCGAACAATTAGCGGACTTGGCCCCCAAACCGTGGAGGCGTTGGGCACATGGGGGACCATATGGCCAAGTCCCGGCGCTAAAAGAAGGCATCGTTGCTAGATTGATTTTGGGCGCGCCAACTGTTGGGTGCGTGGTGTTATCCGTTTGAAACTCGCGCCAAACTTTGTGGGTTAGGGTCTTATGGGAACACATAAAAACTGGGGGCTGGGGGCTAGGCCCCAACCCGGACCGCGCCCTAAACTACACCATATGAAAATTTAAATATAAACGAACACATATATGGTTAAGAAACAAACGGCTGGTGCGCCAAATGGGAGGTCTTTGCTAAAGCTTTTCCCTATTGGGAGGTCCAGGGTTCGACTCCCACAGATTCCACAATAATTGTAAACACCACCATGGTGCCACGTGGCACCACACAATTTGCCAAAAACCATGTCACGTGCCACCAACAGATTCACCCACGTATCACCAACTCAACTACCAACTCAACACCTGCCACGTTAGCATCTTCCATCTCATCTTACAGTCATGCCACGTCAGTTGTACGGCCCTATGTACAATCAACATATTTTTCCCTATTTGGCAAATCGAACAGAACGCGATATCTCACTCATTCGATGTCCATTTGAACCTGTTCAAAGTGCGTTGGGTTCTTGAGGATGAGGTCTACCCACTTGTCCATTTTGAAGCGATTCTGAACACTTTGATTTTTGGCCTAAATTTTGACCCCTGGTCCAGATTCTGATCACTCCTTCCCACTGAAATTTTTTTGGTCCCACAAAAGATGATGATTATTTGCCCGAGCTTCAATGCTCTTCTACTTCCAAGTTCTATCAACTGATTCTACTTGAAAAGTCTTTTTGGCAATCACCTGGGTACCTTCACATGCCTTGCACTGCAACTGGCTATGTCCCTCAATCACTGTTCTCTGGATGTTGCTGAGCCACTGTTCTCTTTGTGCTTGGAACACTGACAACCTTCCCACTGAGAATCAAGTCCCTCTTGTGAACTCTTTTGCGTCAACACAATCCGCTCTACAATGGCTGCAAAAGAAATCTTTCCTGTGACATCTTGTAACAAACCAAGAAAACCATCAATCTTGAAAACAAACTTTATACAAGACTGAAAATCATGCCAACCAACTCTTTTGCTCTTCAAGCAATAATTGTCGCATCTTGTACATCCTCAAAGTACATGGCGTTTTCCTGCATCTTGGTGTACTCAATATCGACTTACAAGCTGACAAACACCATTGACTAAACATAAGTCAAACAATATGATCGACACAACATAGTCGTCATGACAACATCGACACAAGTCAAGACTCATTTGAAACATTTCGACATTCCAAAAGTCGACATTCATGATACACAACCATGTTACAATCATGAGTCACTCATAATGAAACTATCACAAAGTCCATTGTTTACACACATGCAAAATCACATGCATCTGCATAGCTCTTCAACTCTCCTTCAAGTACAAACATAAGTACATAAACCCAAAAACATGTGGGTACATAAGAGCTGAAATGAAAAGCTATATGGCTGCAATAAGTGAGTATCATACCCATCTTTTACATCCTCCTGGCGAAGTTGTGCAACAACAAGAATGCCTTCAATAGAATTGCATTCACATGCAAACTTGGATCATACAAGTTATGATAATCTGCTGCAACTTGTCATACTTTCAAGAGAAATGCATACATAAGGGTGAAATGTGCATCTACAAACACAGAAATGCAAGCCTTACTTGTTCAAGAAATCTAACCATTTCTTACGAAGCCAAGTCAATGGTGACTTTTTCTGCTGAAAATCCTCTTATTGTGAATCATCTTGACTCACAACGATGATGGAATCTCCTCTTCCATTCTTGCCAGTCTCTTTATCCATCTACCTCTTTTGCTGTGAATGGGTGGTTGGATGCAATGTCCAACATTGGTCAATGAGATGACCCCTCTTCTGGCAGTGAGTGCAAATCTTTTGCATCTTCTTTTCATGTTGCCTTTGCTTGGAAAGTTTCCTGAATGTGGTTAATCTTTTCCAACATCTTGAAACGTGATGGTTATCTAAACCACAATATGTACATGGACTTTTTCTTCCATTTTTACATGCAAATTTACCATGCTCAACATAATAAAAAACAACCGAATTACAGGCATAAATATACCTTGAACATTCACCTTTATTGCCTTCTTGGGGAGGTGAATTTGAAAAGTTACTAGCTCTCTTTTGAAGACCAACAAAAATGTTCTTATCCTCATGGCTGTCACAACTCTCTTGTTTCACACATTTGCATTCATCTTGAACACACACTTTGCATACTTGAGGGATTGAACTTGCAACAAAAGTCCTTAAACATTCACCTTTATCACCTTATTGAGGAGGTGAATTTGAAGAGTTACTAGCTCTCTTTTGAAGACCAACAAAAATGTTCTTATCCTCATGGTTGTCACAACTCTCTTGTTTCACACATTTGCATTCATCTTGAACACACACTTTACATGCTTGAGGGATTAAACTTGCAACAAAAGTTGTTCGTGGAACTGTTTCCCTTGTCTCCTCAACTTTGGAATATCCTCCATCTTTCTGTTCGTATCCAAGACCCCAATACTTGGGGCTCTCCTCAACAACAATAGGCTCAACAATGCCTTGTGCATGCTTGCCTAACCCTCTACCTTCATAGCCCATTTTTAACAATAACTTGGACCCTATTCCTCTAGTGTGATTTTAAAAAACACCAAAGCATTCATCCTGAGAGGAATTTGAAGAAAAACCAACATTACATACCTCATGTTGAAGAAAAAACAACTTTACATACAACATGTACTACTGTGGTGGATATGTTCCACTATTTTGAGGCATATATTCTTTCAGAGTTCATAGATGTGAGTGAAAGATTGGCCCAGACAAATCAGTTTATATCATAACATTGTTTCTACGCAGGTTGGTATCATATGTTTGTTATGAAGACTGTATGATAGTAGATGAGGACTACTGGGGTGGAT
>SNQJ01S0151086.1:0-23164 GCA_010110895.2 Picea sitchensis
GAATTATGACTTTATGTCCTCCCCATGGAAAAACACAAAAAAAAACATGAATGAGGACATGGATCAAACTCAAATCATTTTCATAACATAACTCTCCCATTATGAGAGGCTAAGGACTGAAATTTTTGCTAACTTCAATATTTTTTCTCTCTTGCGCTATGGTATGGTGTTCTCTTTGGTTATTGGCTACATGATGATGATGTGCTAGATTATGGAGGTCATTTCTATCTCTTTATGGTGTTTTTTCTTGGTATGTTAAGAATTTATCTTCTTGCAACTTGGATTTGGTAAAGGCTACAGTTGTTGTATTTTTTTTGTTCAAATTTCAAGGTTATTTGATAATTTAAGTAGGGAGTATAAGGGCATACAAATCTACCTAGCTCCACCATAATCTATCATAGAAATATTGTTTCCAAGGGTTTGCTAAGGAAGTATAAGGGCATACACCCCTTAGCCTAAAACCTAGCTAGGATACTTTCTTTGGGGAATAAGAGGATTTATACCCCCAAGGAAGCAATACCTCTAGCTTTCTTTCTTGTGACCCCATTAACCCATTAATCAAATGCATTAGTCATTCCATTGAATAAACAAAATATTGCATTGATAAATGTGAAAATTCAAGGTCTTGAAGTTCTCTCACTTGGATATTATTCTTTGAGCCTTAGGCTATCTTGACTCATTTAGGCATCCCATTTCTCTCATTAAAACATTATACTGTTACAAAACTAACCTACAGCCACTAGGGCTGCAGAAAAACTAACCTTCTAACCCTAGGAACTAGCTATAACTTCTCCCTAACAAACTACTAACCCTAACACAATTTTTAGGTTAATTCGGAGTAACTTTTGTGGGTTAAATTTTCTGATATTTATTTTGTTTTTTCTAGAGCCATTAAGGTTGTGACCCTTTGCTGCAGATTTGATATTTTACAGTCATACTTTCATGCTAAAGCCACAATTTTTATTGCTAAAGTGGTGCTAGTTCTTTGCTAGTTTATCTCTCACATTTATCTTGACATTTGGCATCTTATATAGCAGCCTATTTTAATAATTTGTTTCTGATATACATCTCTTTTTGTTTCTTCTATTAGGGAAAACAAGCTTAACTTGATTTTTCACTTGATATATTGCATTGTATACTTGGTTTTCCTTGTGTCTTGGACATGTATTATCTCTTTACAGGTCACTCAAGAGTTTGGAAAGCTTAAACAACCCTCAAGACTCATTAACAAGCTCCCTTTTCCATATAGAAACCTGACCTATAGGGGAATTCATTCATACATCACATTTTTCTTCTCAATCCCCCCTAGGGTCACCGATATTCCCCCTTGAGGTGACCACTTCACCTATAAAGTGACAGGAACACCCGTCTAAGGTGACAATGGGTAGGTGCTCTCTTAGTTATCGCCAAATATTAGAGAAAATTTATAATACATTTTTTATAATATTTCCCCCACCCTCATGAGGGTGTGGATGGGAGAAATATTAGAGAAAATGTATTATACATGTTTTGTAATGTTTCCCCCATCCACACCCTCACAACTTGTGCGATAATAGGCTTCATCGAAACTAAATATTGCATTTCATTCATTTTTTATTTTGAAGTCTTTTTGGAGTCAGAGTGATAACACCATTTAGTTCACTTCCATTTACCCTTTTGATTAAAAACAACCATAAAAGGAACAAGGTACCTAATCTAAAATAAAATAGACTTTTTCTTTATTAGAAAATGATCACAACTCTAGGTTTTAGGGCCTTGGTTTTAGGGTGGAGAGTAAATTCTCCAAGGCCACTGAAACAAGACTAGGAACACTAATGAGTGAAAATACATTAGTAATGTGAAGTGTTTGTTGGGAAAGCTTCTTTAACACAAGAGTCAAGCAGTAGGAGAAGTTGAGAAGAGTGCTTGGACCGGTCCCCAACACTCTCTCTTGGTGGGGTTATGTGAGTCAAGGAAGCAACCTTAGTAGTGGAAAGTCCTCAGGGTGACACCACTATTTGAGTTGCTTCGAGTATAAGACATATGTATTACATCCCATTCCCATTCAAAGAAGCCCTCTCCCATGACCATTTCTCCAAACCACTAAGCACGAAGTTGTAGCCCTAGTTACTTTTCCTAGGTTACCTTCCCAGGTGACTGTAGTGGTGGTACTTTCAGTACCTGAGACAGACGCACAACAGATGATTTTAGCTCCTTAGGAGGGTACTTGGTTGTGTCCAGTACTTGAACCTATGGAAATCCATTGTAGAGTAGTTTTTTCTAATTGTCTCTCATTTCTTTGTTGATGTCCTCATCTCTCATATCCAAAATATCCTTACTTCCTTTCTCTCTGTTACAAGAGAATTTTTTGTTTTCTCTTATCTTACAGGGAATTTGGTAGTGTGTGCTCTTTGATTAGAAAACCCTAGGTTGAATCTGTGTCTATGGAAATAGTTCCTAAGGTTACCAACCAAGGGACCACTTTTCATGGGGAACCTTATGGTTTTCCTTCTTTTGGAAATGTTGGTCCTCCTTACATTGCAACATTAAATCTTCTCGATTTCACTGTGGGGTTGCCAGTATGGTTTTTTTCCACTCCTTTGGTCTTGAATGCCCTTACTGTTGCTCAAGCAAGTTCTCCACCAAAAGCACATCAACCTCCTATTGACCCTTTTCCTTCTTCCCTTTCTTCCTCCTCGCCTGGTGAAAACCTTAATGCTAGCAACCAAGAGGCTAAGAAGGAGAAGAAAATGAAGAACACGAAGAAGAAAAATAAGCAAAGGCGTAGTCAACCAATCATTTCCATGGCGGAAGATAATGTTAAAAATTCGACCAACATAAGTCACAAACCAAAGTTCCCTTGAAATATTTGTAAGGGTGACCACCTTCCTAAACATTTCCCTGGTATTCCCAAGGTCGTGGAAGTGTGGTACATAGGTTCTCAACAACCCATGTCGTAAACTATTGCAGGTCATGCTGGTGACAACCCATCAACCAATGAACATAAGTTTGGGGGTAAAAAGGGTCATGTCAGAATTCCTTGTTGGCTATGCGAGGAAATGCATCGCACTTACCTTTTCCCTCTCATGGTTGAAGCTTCAAAATTGTTTGAAGACATTGTTGTTTCCCAGCAAAAACCTCCAACTGTTTTCCATGAGTCCTCTCCCAACCAACTGTTGGTTTATGAAGTGGTTGATCTGATTCAATCCTCGGTCGATCCCACTCTCCCCTCAGAGAGTGAAGTGGATACCTCTTATGTTCTTCTTATCACTTCAAATTTCTCTAGACAAGAGGGAATTTTACCTGTTTTGATGGAATCCCCTCCAAGTACTAAGGTTATTTACTTTGATTGGAATAGCCTGAAGATCCTCTCCTTCATTCATACTTTACTTTCCAAATCATGGTGTAGGTTTATGATAATATCATGGTGCATCGCACTATTATTGACGAAGGCTTTTCCATTAGTATATTATCCTCAACCACTTGGAAAGCTATTGGTTCCCCTCAACTTGTGTCGGTGACCCATCATTTATGGTATTTTAATAGAATATCTAGCGAACCTTTAGGGATCCTTCCTCAGTTGCCTATCACCTTTTGAGGAAAAATTGTCTGTATTGATTTTATCATAGTCTAAGGCCCCTTGGACTTTAATTTTCTCCTTAGGAGCGACTATGTTTACGCTATGAAATATGTCGTGTCCACACTCTTTCAAGTGATTAATTTCCCTCATAATGGAAACATGGTGACCATTGACTAGCTTTCATTTGTTGGTCCTGATCTAACTATTGAACATCTGACTCCCCTAAATGTTCCTTATATGCAAGTGGTATCCCCCCTACCACAGGTTAATTATGTGGCATCATGTCCCATGCCTTCAACTGCTGATGAGAAGGATCCTCTCGTTGTATGCTCATCTTCTTTGGATTAATATCCATCAATTGGCATGGTAAATCCCTTGCAAGGGACATTGGAGAGTGTTCTCCCTCATGTTGGTCAAAGTGAGTCTCTTGACATGTATTCCTTTCAAAGCATTATTCTTTTGTCTAATGAAGAACTCTTGGAATCCATGGTTAAGGTTAATGAGCATAGTTCCATTTATGTGTCAAGATTGTTAAAAAATGAAACATATACCCATGAGCATAGTTCATTTTCTGTGTCAAGCTCGTTAAAAAATGAAATGGACCCCCCTCTAATTGAGTCAACTCTTCTACTATATCTAGTACTTGAACCTTCATTTCCTCTGCCTATGTTAGTTTTATTGTCTTTCTTTCTCCCTCTCTGGTGAACCTATTCATATTATTATCCAGGGGTCTAATCAGGTGCATAAGAATATTCAGTGGACAAAATAAATCTTAGGGGGCATGTCTGCAGCCTCTAGACATCATGTTGGAGTTAAGTTGCTATCTTTTGTCAATCATGCTCAAGGAAAAGTACCAACCTCTAGACATCATGTTGAGAATAAATACTTCTAATGGGTATCGCCCGAGCAAAGTTTCATTCTTGATTTCAAGGTTATTTAAAAATGAAGCCAACCCCAAGCATAGTTTATTTTCTAGTTGCAAGATCATGTACAAATGAAACCAATTCCAAGCACAATTTTTCTCTAATTCAATCTTGTGTAAAAATGAAACCTACCTCGGGCACAATTTATTTTCTAGTTTCAAGCTTGTGTAAAAATGAAACCTACCCGAAGCACAGTTTTAATATAATGTTTCAAGCTCATGTAAAAATGAAACCAATCCCGAGCACATTTTCAGTCTCTATTTCAATCTCGTGTAAAAATGAAACCAACACCGAGCAAAGTTCATTCTCAGTTTCAAGATCATTTAAAAATGAGGTAGACGCTCTGAGCACAGTTTCATTCTTTGTTGCAAGCTAGTTAAAAAATGAAATAAATAACCATGATATTAGTCTTTATTATTTCTTGTACTCATAAACACATGGGAACAAGTTACCAAGTATACTTTTATCACTTTTTCGAGCTCGTAAAAACTATATGAAAAATGAACTCTTTAGAGTCTCCTTTAAGTTCTTTTCAAACTCTCTAAACATGAAAATATTGATGAGCAAGCTTGTTTCCTTTCACACTTGTTAAAAGGACTTGAAAGGGCGTCTATTCGGTGTAATTTTAACCCTTTTTTGGACTGGATGGATTAATTACAAAAAATAAATACTTTGGTCAACCTTGACTAGAAAAGTTCCCCTTTGTATTGTTTTACACTTTTTCAGGCTTGGGAGACTAAATTTACGAAAAAGAACACCCTTGGAGTCCTCTTTAAGATCTTTTCAGACTCTCTAAACATGAAAATACCACTGATCTTTCCTTGTTTGGGATCATAAAATTATGCATTGAAGGACCGATACGAGACCAAACCCCTCCTTTTTTAGTTTCGTTAAACATGTGATAAGGATCTCATCGAAGATGAGCTATACCGAACATTCGTTATCCTCATAACCTCACAAAAAAACAAAGAGGTACTCACCATTCATGGTGGGGGGGAAATTGAAGGAAGTGGGTCAATTTTATGGTAAGCTTTATGGCAGTTGTTTGTTGTTTCCTTTGAATATGGCACTTGTTTGCATCTTGTCTTATAGTTGGGTAATTTTCTTGTCTCTGAGTCATACCAATCCTATGAGTATTTCTACTCCTTCGGCTCACCTGAAGAGTTCCCTAGTGATCGTCACATTATGTTTTGGTCTATCTCTTAGTCAATTCAATGTTTCCAAGTCATTTTGTGTGCCTCACAATGTTTAAGGGAAGGTTCACTTCAAACCAACCACTTTGCAGTATTACCAACTTTCATCCTCGTGTAAGTCCATGCCCATTTAATCCATTTTCTTGCATCACTTTCATGTGTCAATTTCGTATCGATGATGGGGGAAACATCATGGCCCTCCTTCAATCAATCTATTCCTGTTGACTTCAACACATTGTCCAAGAATTAGACTTAGAAACCAGTTAGTACCTTGTGTAATACTCATGTTTCCCCCAGCTTGTAAATGTAACTATAACTTTCCTATAGACTATGGGAAGATTGAATATGTGTGGACATTGGAACTAATGAACCTTTTTAATATGAAAGGTAATGTAGATATATATGTATTTTCTGTTATTAAATAAAATGGAAAGTGTTGCACAATTGTTGAAGGGGATTTACCAAGATAGATCATGATGTTATGAGAGAGATGGTGAGGGTAACCAACAATGGTTGAGATGACCCCCACCAGACGAGTACCTTATAGGATTTAATTACTTAGAACCAAAACAATCCTCTGACCCAAAAATAAATTACATGTCGGGTTGGTAGTTGGGAAGCCCTCCTCAAGAGTTAATGAGAAGATGGGACATAGTACCCATCTGAAATACTTCTTGACCTAACCACGAACTGGGGATTCAGACCCACAAAATATTTCTGAGGAAGGAAAGAAAAGAAGTAAGTTTGTGGGAAGAGATGATTGCGAAGGACATGAGTCGAGAGACCATTCTTCCTGAAAGAGAGAGCAAGTGTAGCTCTATGGGTTCTGAGGAGAACTGAACAAAAATCTTTCTCTGGGTGTAAGAATTTTCTGGCAACATTTTTAATCCAAGATAATAAATTAGGATGCAGGAAGATGAGTGACTAAGGAAGAACTCATTCCAGGCCCCCTTGCTTGGTGAAAATAAAACCAATTTCCAAGTTCCTGTGGGAGGAGGAGAGTGTCATTTGTCTCTAACTATTGCTCAACAAGAATGAAGAGTATATCTCAAGGCATCATGATCTATCTGGGGGGAGGCTAGCAGTAAATCTATTCAGGATTTGTTGTGCATATGGTTGGGTGGAAACAAGCACCCCTCTCAGCAGTTGCTTYACTATCATGTTTCTTGATAAGTATTATTATACTCTATGTACCAGGATTAAAATTATGGTTGAATGTCTGTGTCTATGATTAAATTTACATTGTTTGATTAATCATTATGAATGTTTACTATTTTTCTATGAGTCCCTGTATTTTCATGGTCTCTATTTTCCTCGGCTTAGCAGCAAGGGAATCATTAGACATCGATCTTCAAATGAATATAGGAATAGGTTTATGGTTCATGTATTAGTTGAGAAATATCTTTCCTTGTTTTAGAACTTAAGTTATGCGAATGGAAGGTGATCCATTCAAACCAGTCGTCCACAAGACCACGGGCTTATGCCCATGACCTTAACCAAATATTGGCTAAGAACTATGAGTGTAGCCTCTGGAGCTCTATAAAGTTCCATATGAGCGGGACCTTGGAACCCTTCGCTAGGTCCTAAAGGAACTAAGCCATATTGGCTTTGGAGCTCTGGGATTTCAGAGCTCCAGGATGTTATGGATTTACCACTCTCAAACCAGGTGAAGGAAACCTATTATTACGGTTACCAACAAGGTTGACCAAAATCTAGTAGTTTTCCTAACCGTGATCGTGGGATCTTGTTAAGCCCTTACCCACATATCATTCTCAAAGTAATGAGAACTGTAGATTTGAATACATTCGGATATTCCCTGACCATTGGATCTATGCCACGGTCAGTTCGATGTTGACCACTTTATGAGAAAGGGAGTGTTAAGTGGGTAGAACCTCCGAACGCCAAACTTGTGAAGTGACGAGAGTTGTAGATCGGAGGATGATTCAGGATCTTTCCTAGCCATTGGATCTAAGTAGTGGTCAATCCAGATTTGACCACTATGGGAGAAAGGGAGTGATAAGTGGGTAGAACCCTCTAACATCAAACTCGCAAAGTAACATGAACCTTCGATCCGAGGATGCTTTGGGATTACTCCTAACCATTGGATCTAGGTCGTGGTCATCTCGGCACTGACCACTCTGAGAGTAAAAGGAAATCACATAGAGGAACCCTCGAACACCAAATTTACGAAGAAAGGGAGGCCGTATATCTAGGGATCTACGTGGACCCATCTCAACCGTGGGATATAACGGGTATTGGGAGGTTGCTGGCGGGAGTTCGGACTTCGTAGCTCCGGGAAAATTCATAGGAAGGATAAGCTAGAGACTCCCGGAGGCTATTAGTCTAGAGTGACATGGCACGATGACATCACCAAGGGTTATGTGGACCCATATTCGACATGCCACGTGTCACCTTGAATCGTTCTTTTTACAGCTATTATATACCCATTATAATGTTACACATGTCACCCATTGATGTGGCCACGTGTCATCTCTTCCCTTTTCCGCGTGTCATCCCCTTGGTGCATGCTCTCTTAGCCAAAAGCTGGTGGAGTACCTAGGACTCTAGTATTTCAGGACTTCGAGAAAGTTGGGAGGTTGGAATGTTGGGATTAACCAGTCGAAGACTCGGACCTACCTATCCTTGTATCTTCATTTAATGCACCGCCACATGTTAGTGTGGAACCTTCAAGCTTTCAAGGTTTCAGAACTCTGGAGACTTGGATGTAGTATATTATATAATTCGAAAGGGTTAAAGGCCAAATCCACGTGGCAGGATTCTAGGGATTCGGGACTCTGGAGGATATGCGTGTATATAATTGGGAGTTCAACACCAAAGTGCCAAACGTCAAAACCCATCAATCCTATGTGTTAAACGAGGATGAAGTTTCACCATTGGATTTAATAGTGGATGGATTTTCAGTTGTTAGGAATCTCATGACTAGCATAAGAGGATTCGATATGATTCAGGAAAGAAAAAAATTTATGCCTGGTCCCTTAAAAGGGTACTTAGGGTTCGGGTGTGTTACACTTTAGAACCTGCATGCCCCAATTGTAGGTCTCCTCACCTTCAACAATAGGTTTATATAATTTATATATGATCGAATGATTCCATGAATGTTTGAATTAAGTTCATTTATTCAAATTCATTGGAATGTACTAGGGTACCTTGGGAGTCCTTGTCATCATTGGTGATTTCCCTCGCACTTGTTAACGATATACATCAATGATTGATAATCAATTGTTTTCTACCATGTTCGACATTAGGACATCTATTCACATGGATATATTTGTACCATTTTAGGATTGAGACGAAGACCCTGGGAACTCCTCAGGCACCCAGGTTGCCATGGAAACTATTTGGATACTTAGAATATTCTAGTATGGTAATCATGCTAGTGATCTTATTGACATATATGTTGTCACATAGATCCACTTTGTATTGATCCATGGCTATGTTTTTGTCATATCATAGCTCCACTGTGTATTCTTTTGTGGCTACAACTAAATTGAGTCATGGAGATATGGATCCACATTATATCTTAGGTGGCCATATCCTTAGCCAATGCTTTCATGGATCCTCAGTGTATTGGTCAGTGACCATGCTTTGAGTCAATTTATTTTAAGCATGGGGATGACTACCTCGGGGATGATACATATATATTGATTGATTTTTTTTTGCACCTTCTGCCTGACTCTCGTACTCCAACACCCTTGCATTCATATTTTTGTAAAGTTTTTCAACCATTAGTTTCTCCTCTCACCTCACACTTTAGGTGGTATCTGTTACACACCTAAATGTCGCACTATCAAATGTTGCACTTAAGTGTTGTAAGTGTCATATGCACCTTATAAAGTATCGTATGCACCTTACTGAGTGTCACATGCACTGTATCAAGTGTTGTATGCACGTTACTAAGTGTCACATGCACTTTATTAAGTGTCACAAATTCATGACCAGGAAGGAGTGTATGACATGATACCTAGACAAGTTGGAAGGGAAATATAACATTTGAAGGTCGAAATACCATCTTTTACCTTAGATTATTGACATTTTTGGAGTAACATCACCCCCCTTCCCATATAAAAAGGGTGATGAACCTTTATTATCACTCCTTTCTCAATGTTAGGAGAGAGACAATATCGCTCCTTGCTCAATTCTAAGGGAGAGATGAAGTGGTTGCAACTAAGACACCTTATTTGTTGGTAAAAGTCCAGGAAGATTGAGTTGATTTGGGGTCGAGGATTTGATTCATATTCCTTTCCTCCATCCTAGGCACTAAATCCCAATCTCATGAGCCAAATCCTCAACCATATTCCCAAAATACCCTATGGTGGTTGTGCCTCAAAATCATATACAATAAATTCCATTCTTGGGTGGACAGAAGGGGGACTAAAGGAGAGAATTATACTTATGATTGTGTGAGAACTAAGGGGTTGGAAAGGAGAGATTAGAGGAGTTTCTCCAATGTCAAACTTGATATTGTAAGTGCTTCCATTTTGTTGGCTTTCCATTAACACATAACTTGGCATATTCCCTTCATGTTTTGTGTCACTGCCTACATGCATTTCCATTGTTGTGAAATTCATCATAGATAGATCTATTTTCACTTAAGAATATAGTGTAGAGGAAGGAGTTTTCTCTTTTTTTATTTGCAGGTATTTGCTTGCACCTAGGAGCTTGGTCAACAAGGTCAAAGGCTAGAGAAGCGGGGACAAACGACATAAAAAGGTAAGTCATTCATCTCTTTATTATTATCTAATTGTAGAAATAGGTCTAGAGGGAAAGTAGTTACCATTTGTTTTCTTCTGTCTTTGGATAAAAGAGGGGTCTTGGTCCATAGGGGGGTTTCACCTGTCCACAGGGGGAAATTTACCATAACACATTAAGTGACCAACACTTAAATTTCAGCAATGGTTTCTTAGGAAGAATCTGAGTTATTTAGTTGGTTGTTATTTTTGTTGGAGGCCAAATCCCTCTTGGAAGGAAACTGATATACAAGATAGACCTAATAACTTGTTGTTATTGTAGATTGAGTTGGTATTGAGGAGACCTAGTATTGTTGCTAGAAAGGGGCCTATAATACTTTTTTTTGTGGGATGTAGTAGTGGATAAAGATCCAAACACTTCCATGTATTGTGAACAGTTTAATAGGTAAAAATATCCACCCACGAGTTGTTGTTGGGACAACCTACAACTGTTGATATTGTTTTCACCTACAAGCATATTCATAACTGTGTATGTAAATTTCATATATGGTATCATTTAGCATTTTCTTACTGATGAGATGAAAAGATTGTTATTTCATACATTTTCTAATACAAATTCAATGTAATAAAGCTTCCTAGATATAGAACTTGTGGGTGCATTGACATTATGCAATAGGAAACAATTAAGAAAATAAACAATGGGCTAGACAATCAACCTACACACCAACCTTTTGTCAAAATGCGTAAACCATCAAACTAAAGAATTGTGGGAGAAAAATCAGATTGTGTACATACAAGGGTAAGAAAATATGGAGACAAAGAGGGAGGTCATGGCTGAAATTTCGCATCACATTCAACAAACCAAGAAGGAGCGAGAAATATTAAATGCATCCCTTACTACTAGGAGTATTTAGCGTTGGGTGAGGAGATCTGTGTAGATATGTCCTTACAATACTATTGCACCATCAAGTATGGAAATTGGCCCAAGGATTTGGACGATGATTCCTTTAAAGGAATAGGACAAAAATTGAATAGAGATGATCACAAAGGACAGGTGGAGGACCATGCATCTAGCCATGTTGAGGATGTGTACATAGAGGAAGACCAAAAAAAAACTTGTGATACACCATTAGATCTAACTAATGGGGTTGATGACACTAGTGTGTTGGATGGGTATACCTATGATGAAGTTTTCAAATAATAAAAAGATGAGGATGCAACATCTTGTCCTACTTATGATGATTATGAGGAAATGTTCCAATCAACTGATGTTGAGGATCCAACATCTTTCCCTGTGTGTGATGCTTATGATGAGGGTGGTTCAAGCGTGATAAAACCTAAGCATTATGACAATTCATCACCATATCCCATTTATGATGCCTATGATGATGAGGGCGTGACTGTACCTCAATATAATCAAGGGTGGGTGTTTGAAAATTTTCCATGGGATATTGTTATGTCCTCTTAAGAGCCATGCGTGGAGGATGGCAAAGAAGGGGCTAACAAAATATTGAATGAGGATGATATTCCACAAGAGTCTCATCATTGCACGATATCATCTAGTGAATCAATTAGTTCCTTGTATGACATCCCACACCATGTTGATGAAACAATATTGCATGATTTGGAGGACCGAGTGTTGGTCACAAAGGAGCAAATTGTACAATCTTTGATGAGGGCATATGGTGCTCATAAGTTTATTAAAGATATTATGTGGAAAACCTAGATGGAGGAGAGGTAAAAAGGAGTTGCATGTGTAGTCACTAGTGCTCAATTGCACATAATCAAAGAAGCATTGGAGAAAATGAAATCATATTACTTGCAGTTTTTAATGGATAAGGACCTTGCTCTCAGGTTCACTAAAGATAAGGAAAGGTAGATTGACGAGATTTGTTACTAGTTTAGTTTGGAACAATCTTCATCACTTACAACAGAGACTCCATCATATTTGTAAGTCGTGACACATGAGGTCACAAGTGGCAGTCATTATTCAAGGGAGAATCTTCTTGTGACAATCCTGCATGAGGATCATTCAAAGTTGTAGGTGCTTGAGGAGAGATATGACGCAGAGGGATTTGACTATGCTCATGTTTTGCATTGGGGTGATCATGAGCCATTTCTCTTGGAGAGTCCACTAAAGGCTCAAATATTAGCTACGAAGGATATACTTGAGCACACTCCTTATGGACCAGCATGGAAGGAAGTATATGCATCCATGGATTGGGTGGTCAGGTATATGACAGACACAAGCACAGGTTCAGGAAATATCAGCAGATGGATGGATACAGTAGTGCCTACAAGATATAGGATGATATAGGACAATTTAATGATATCCAACAGTATCCAGGGGTATTCCTTGGCACACAATAGTGTACAATGGAGTTATGGGGTGTTTTTGATAGGGATACCTCTCGACAGATTCATAGAGAATACCATTGAGTTGAGGTTTCCAAGGATTGGTGAGTGGATGGGTAAACCTTAGGGAGCATCATATCCGTAAATTATTGATCTTCATCTGGGATATCATCATATGAGGGCTAGGGAAAGGGATAGTCACAGGTCTACTTCAAGACTTCATTATGATTTATTGGTCATTCCCTTTGGGTTGACCAACTCACTAGTCACTTTCCAGTATTGAAAGTAGTGGCATAGGCATATATTGTTTTTATTTGATACCCTCATTATATGCAACAGGACATGGGAGGTTAATATGAGACACTTTGGTGAGATAGGTGAGATTATGGCCATGATAGAGTTCTTTCATTTGGATTGGGGGATGAGTGCACAGGAGGAGATCCAGGATCTATTGGATTAGTTCATTGAGGGTTCAATATAAGTCATCGGGAGTGTTGACCTTCCAATTTGGTGGTGGTATTCTGACATTCATCCAAATAAGGGATTTCTTCAAATGAGGATTGTGACTGACAAAATTTAGGAATTGATTGGTCTGTATCATTGTGGGGATGTTGTGAGAGTATTTTTTGAGTTCTTTCCCCTTTGGAGAGATAGTTTTCCCCTCGCAATACCTAGGAATGAGTATAGTCATGGATTGGAAGGTTATGAATTCACTGAGATGCCTCGACTGAGTATGATTCATGATAGCGAGTACCTAGGGACTGCAGTGTTTCCTAAGTTTACTCCTGGGCTACTTAGGATTGGTTGCTTGGAGGAGTATTATTATGAGGAGTTGATTGAGTTTCCATAGATCATGATTTCCTGGCCTACTAGGGGCATTCGGGCGGATTCTTGTATTAGCACATTGCAGATTAGTACTATGAGCAGAGAGTGTTTCACATCATCCAGGAAATCCCAAGATACATTTTCATAGAGGGGCTTCACGGACGATGTATAGGGAGATATGTGGGAGTGTATGACTTGTCAGCATAGTAGGCTAGGGCACACTCATCCTAAAGGATTGATGCAATATTTGGCCATTTTTGGGCGAGAGTGAGAGAGAATGTTGACATATTGCATCACAGGTTTACCAAGGGTTTAGTGGGAAGATAGTATGTATGCAACTATTGACCATTTCATGCACTTCCAGAAAATTTATTCAGAGTATGGGGTAGCAAAGGTGATTGAGTTGTCTAATGGAGAGGTGTTTAGAGTCCATGAGAATCTCGAAGTAATTTCCAGTGATCAGGACAAACATCATTTTTCGATATTCGAGATCGAGTATGGAAGTGTATTTGTAGGTCATGACTTCACTTGGATGCCTACACAAACTAATATTCATGGTAGTAGGTTCAACCCTTACATGTATTTCAACTTGGATTTTCAGGAGAGGAGGATGTAGAATGGGCATGAAAATCAGAGATTATGATCAAAGTGGCACAACGCCAGCATGGTGGTTCATTTATGAGATTATCTTGGGACCTTGAGATTTCAGTAGTAGATAGTTCAACATATGACATAGAGGCGAGAGCCATTTTTTATTTCATGATATTGGGTCCCTAGTAGAGAAGTTCTTTGAGTGGTTGATCGAGTTGTTGCAGTATTGAGTTTCTCTACTTATCAACAACATTCAAAAGGATTATTATGTTAGTACCTTGTCGGATCACGCATTGAGAGGAGGATGATTGGCATCTTCCAATTTGGTTTGGGACCCTGGTGTCATTTTTATTTTTAGTTTTCTTCAGTATGTGGAGCATTAGTTTGTAATGGCATTGCTTGAGGACAAGAAATATTTGGGAAGGGAGAACTGTAATGCCCCAATTTTTGGGTTCCCCTATTTTGCAATTGGAGTTGACTTCTGAGGCTTGTGTTATCCTAGACAAAAGGGTGAGGTTATGTTATCAGTAGGATCAAAGGATTTGGAGGAGTTATATGAGACCCACCTCATCCATTTACCATCTTTCATCATCGGGATCACTTCCACATAGTTTGTTCTTGGTTTCGTGGCATTCTGACGATTCTAGTAATTTAAGGGTATTATTGAGCATAATCTAATTAAATGCACTAAAGGTGTTATTTGGATCATATTATTTGAGGGGACACTTTAGTGTAATATCTCTTTGGAATCAGGACGAAAATTTCTAAAGGTTGGGATGATGAGAAAATGACTTCCAACATCCATAAATGTCTTAAAATCCAATTAATCACTTTTCAACATAGAAAAAAGGGGTTAAATAGGGTCATAAAGTAAATTTTAGATTAATAGTTACTTAAGCATTAGTAAAAGTGAATTTTAATATTTAAGTGAAATACAAAGAGGGAATAAGGGTCATTTGGATTAAGTCAAAGGGGAAAGTTCTAGAAGGGGCATCAAAGAAGAATAAAAGGAGGGGTAGCACTTCACTCTCTGATTATGTTTTGGATTTGATCTCTTTTTTGGAGTGCTCTTGTGAGACAAGGTTTTCATTTGGGTTTGGAAAAACCTCTCCATTGTGGTTTGGTTTTGGTGGTGCAATATCCACCCTAGCTAGACAAGGAGGATCCACTCAATATCTTCATTGGAGATTCATATTGTGGTTTGACTTCAGTTTGGGGGGGTAGCGAATTGCTTGGAGAGGTTCATGGGAATCTCTTGGAGGTCGATTCATCTATTTTTGCAGGGTTGTGGTGCTAGGAGGATTAGAGGAGCCAATGGTGGACTCATTGGCATATTGGGAGACATTTTGGGGTCACATTAATGGTTGATGTAATCTCTTGCAGAGTTGTGGGGTTTCATAGGGGGTTGTGAGGGTCTCTGGAGGGAGCCGTGTGGATCTTCTACAGGGCCATGAGGATTTGAGGAGCCGTGAGGTTTGTGAGGAGGATCAATTTTATGGGAAAGGGTATCATGAGGCTTGGACATCCGCTAGAGAAGAAAGAAAACATCATTTGAGTCTAAACACTAGCATTTTTGCAGTTGAGGAGGAGGTCGCTTCATCTATTGAGGAGGATGTGGAACTATTTCAGGTTTTGGTTGGCATATTGTGTGTGTTAGTTGATGTATTGTAGTTGACATATCATCCATTAGATTGGTGTGTTAAGATATTCATTCATAATAAAATAATACATGATTCTCTTCTATTTCACATGTACGTGTTTCTCTTCTACTTACAATTTGTTTGACGAAATGTCTTTTGGTAGAATTAATGCAAAGTGTTTGGAGAAATATATCAACCAAGTAATAACATGGAAAAATATGTAAGATAAACTATTTGACAAAGGCACACAACCAGAAACAACATAATTACACAAAAGAACATAATATCCCATCTTAGCACTATTGGGGATACTACATCCTAAGAGATTTGACACATACTTAGAAACTTCATAGGTTGCAGGACCGATTGTGTTGAAAATCTGTCTAAGAGGAACTCCTTCCTTGTGGATATTAGGTAGACCATTAATTCTAGGGGTGATTAGGTAGCTTGGAGTAAGTTGTTTCTTCATCCTAGGGTTGCTACTTAGCTTCTTGTAACTTCCAATGGTGGCAAGATGCTCCTTCATTTTGGTGTTGTAATCCATTATGTTCATGACAATTTTGGCCCCACCTTTTTCAGCCTTTAGAATATTAATGCTTTTGTTGCTTCTAAGGTTCATGAGGGATTCATGATCCTTTTTTCTTATATTAATTTTTGGTGGTTTAGCATTTTGATAACCAAGGCACAATCATGTCTAATGGAATCATTGTATTCATGATTGATATTTTTGATGTTTTCTTCTACACTACAAACTATTCTCTCTATCGGGATCATTCTCAAAGAACAGAAAAACCCAATCCTTTCTTTAAAATGCTCATTTATTCATTGTACAATTCATGGTTGGACAATTTCACTACTTTCCTGGCATCGTTTTCTGCAACATTATTTTTGTTTTTTACTTGCAATATTATCGAATTTCATGTCTTTACATTCTCTTGTCCTACATCCCTCTCTCTCAGCTTTTAGCATGGAACTAGCATCTAAAACTATCCAAAGGTCTACTCATATTATGTACGCAAGCTTCAAGTGCATTTTTGAATCCATACATGATAGAGATCCCAATAGTGCACATGTTTTCCTTATTTCTCCATAGATTAGGGCATGACTTAGCTTGTCAAATTATTTATGATTCCATCTACTTCGTAAATGGTGGTTAATAGAAGCAAAAATCAGAATTACACCATTGTCCCTGCATATTTTTTAAAAATCAAGATCAACAACTCTATTATTAATTTTAATCTTTAGTCTTTCCATTAAACAGAAATTGTTCCATATTCCCCCTCCATAGAGGGAAGTGATCACTATATTCAAATTTATATGGTGAGGAGTTTCATTCATTTTCCGGATATTCCATAGTAAATCCATTTTGTCATCGACATTTCAAACTTAGATCACGATTCATCATCAAGACCAAACGTCAAAGATGAGAGTTGTTGATCTCTACAATAAATACATCGATATCAATAACTCTTTTATTAATTCTAATCCTTAGTCATTCAATTAAATGGAAATTGTTCTAGGTTTCCCCTCTGTACATGGAAGCGATCATTGTTTTAAAATTTCCGTGGTGAGGAGTTTTAGATTCATCTTCTGGATATTCCATATTTAAAGCCATTTTTCATCGACAGCTCGAATTTGGATTAGGATTCATCTTTGGTACCAATTGTCAAAGATGAGAGTTGTTGAATTTTACAATAAATAGATCGACATCAACAACTCTTTTATTAATTTTAATCCTTATTCTTTCCATTAAACAAAAATTGTTCCAGGTTTACCCTCTATACAGGGAAGTGATCAATTTTTTCAAATTTATTTGGTGAGGAGTTTCAGATTCATTTTCTAGAAATTCCAAAGTTAAAGCCATTTTTTCATTGTCGTTTAGAATCCAAATCAATATTAATCATCAAGACCATTTGTCAAAGATGATATTTGTTGATCTCAGCAATAAACACATCGATATCAACAACTCTTTTATTAATTTGAATCCTTAGTATTTCAATTAAACAAAAAATGTTCTATGTTTTCCCTTCATACAGGGAAGTGATCATCATTTTCAAATTTCTATGGTGAGGATTTTTACATTCACTTTCCATATATTCCATAGTTAAAGCTATTTTTCATCGACATTTTGAATATGCATCGGGATTCATTATCAGGACCAATTGTCAAATATGAGATTTGATGATCTCTACAATAAAAATATCGAGATCAACAACTCTTTTATTAATTTTAATCATTGGTCTTTCCACTAAATGGAATTTGTTCTAGGTTTCCCCTCCATATAGGGAAGTGATCATTGTTTTCAAATTTCTATGCTGAGGAGTTTCAAATTCATTTTATGTATATTCCACAGTTAAAGTCATTTTATCATCGATGTTTCGAATTTGGATCAAGATTCATAATTAGGACCAATCGTCAAATATGAGACTTGTTGATCTCTACAATAAATACATTGATATCGACAACTCATTTATGCCAACAACAAAGGGTATAAGAAATCATCTTAAGTTAAAAATATTGTAGCCACCCAGTGCAGGAGCCATTTTTTAATAATACATCACAGAACTCATGCTTGTTTCATAGCGTTATCCCTCATCAGTGTCCATACAATGTTGTACGTTATGTATGCCAACTACAAAGGGCCTAAGAAATCATCTTAAGTTACGACTGTTGTAGCCACCTAGTGTAGGACCCCTTTTTGAATAATACATTGTAGAACTCATGCCATTTTGGGGGTTCTACCCCTCATTAGTGGAAAAACATTGATGTATGTTTTGTATGCCAACTGCAAAGGGCCTAAGAAATCATCTCAAGTTATATTTGTTGTAGCCACCCACTGCAAGACCCCCTTTTGAATAATACATAGCATAAATCACACCTGTTTTAAGACACTGCCCCTCATCAGTGGACAAAAAATGTTGTATATTTTGTATGCGAACATAAAATGGCCTAAGAAATAATTTTAAGTTATGTCTTTTATATCCACCCAGTGCAACACCCCTTTTTGAATAATACATCACAAAACTCATGCCTATTTCGAGGTGCTACCCCTCATCAGTGACCAGACAGTGTTGTATGTTATGTAAGCCAACTAAAAAGGGCCTTGTTGACCACCTATTCAACTAGGGGGTCAACTCCATGTACCATGAAAATATGCATCATCATATGCTACCAAGTCAAAGACTTAATGGTTCTACAAGGCAGTTTTGGCCTTCAGCACATCTTTTTGTAATGGAATTTCCGCTCCCCTGCGTGGGATAGTAAATTAATAGGTCTGCATGGATCATAGTTAGTTCATTTACCTTAAGAATTGATAATTATAGGAGTCCCTTTCAATGAGTTATTTTTTCCCTCGGGTTATTAATTTGTCCTAACCAACCTTATTAATTTCCCTGGAGTTTTTCACTCCCACAATAATTCCTCCAAAGTGGTGAAAGGATTTATAATGGTTTCATCCTCTAGTATATAGTGTCTAGGAATGTTTTAAATGACCATGTAATACATCTCTCAAAGTTTTGCAGAATTTCGTCGAGTCTAGATAGGTGTTTTTTAATTTATTAAAATTGCCTAAGTTGGGTAATTTTAATTAAAATTTGATGAAAAATGTAAAAATTGGGTCCTTGGGGTTTTTTCTAGAGGTATTTGTGCTCAAACGAAATGGAATGAGACCCCATACACCCTTGTACCAAGTTTCATATCAATTGGACAATTGTTTCTAGGTGTTTGTCCATGAGGAGTCTTAGTCAGTCAAAGACAACAATTTAATTGATAGTCATGACATAGTCAAAAAGTCATTTTTTGTAAAATTGAGCTAAATGGTTAGATTAAAGGTGGGATATTATTTCTAAACCTTATCCTATCCTATTCTAACCCCTTTCCTAACCTTTTACACCCCCATATTATTACCCTCACTTCTTTTCACTTGCTCCCCAAGGAAAGGTGCGCCCCCATTGAGGAAGTCAATGTCCAAACTTGAAAATTAAAGTGGGATGAGCCCCCTAACCCCAACTTTTCCCTTAATATCCCCTAACCATAGCATTGGGTGGTATAAAATGGGATTACCCATCCCCCTCACTCATCCCTCATCCCCCCTCACCTCTCCAAAACCCTAAAAGTGCGCCCTCCTTGAGATAATCACTATTTCTTGGGTGTTGACACTTTTCTTGCATCCAAGAGGGGTAAAATTGCCTCTCCAAGTATAAATGAAGGCCCTCTCTCCCTCATTTCCTCACCAATTCTATTGCTACTATTATGCTACACATTTTTCTCTTCACTCTTTTCATCTCTCCCATCTTGCTCTCATCCACTTTCTTTCTCTCACATTTGGAAAGGGACTTGTAGCAACTAATTGTTGCAAGTTCCTACTTGCTAATAGAAGGCTTTGGTGGACCAATGGTGTGTCAAATATTTTTCTTGGTGCACTGGTGAATTTGAGGTGATATTGTAGCATTCTTAGGATATAGAGAGTAGATTTCCCAAGCAAATTAGTTTGCTTGGGTAGATTTCCAATAGTGTTGTTGTGAATCTAAGCGAGTAGAGTAGTAGATTTGAAAATTAGTTTGTTTTATCTATGTTACTTAGTCACCTTTTTCTCTCATATTGTAGATTGTTTCACAATTTTGCAGGTTATCTCAAGGGTTTGCAAGGCTTGCTTTGAGTTGGAAGCTTGCCTTCATAACCCATCTTGAGCCTACTTAGTTTCTATATTTATATTTTGTTCATTTCATTTCAGAAATTTGGGTTTTATAACACTTAGAATAGGTCACTTAAACATTCAATATTGCTGAAATTTGTATGAAGAAAATTTCTATGTAAAAACATAAAGTTTCTTTCATTTGTTTTGCATTTTGCAGCATTTCCAGCAAGTATTTGCTTGTTGTTTTTTGCAGATTCTCTCCAGTACAAGGGGAAGTGATGCCCAAATTAGATGATCAAACACTCAAGGAGAGCCTCATGTTGTTGGGTAAAAATACCCATCTCTTCCTTTTCATTTTCTAGCATTGTAAGCAAGCCCAAGGGAGTACCTAAGAGGCTTGCATTTTTTGTTTATAATTTTATGCAATTTATCATTTAGTTTGTGCCTACATCTTGGTGTGAGATTGTCTTAGCCAACCCTCAAAACCATAAGGATAGGTTAGTCTTTTAATTTCTACAATATTCCATTTATTGTTTGCCCCACTTGTCATTAGGACAAGTTTGTGTGCCTAGTTTTATTTCAGCATTGTACTTCATTTTATTTCAACCCTCTTTGGCACAAAATAGGAAGGCTTGCCTCCACCTTGTGTCATTGTATGTAATTTTCTTATTTTAGTTTTTATCTTTCAAGGATTTAATTTTTATTGTTGCCTACACCTTAGACTAAGCTTGGCCTAGCCAACCCCCAAAATCGTATGGCTAGTTTTAATGGTTTACTTCTCATTTGTTAAATGGTTTAAAATTATATAGAGGTATAAGTAACAACCATAATACTATCTTAGGCCCATGGAGGCATAATGATATATTGATGCTATATTAGTCCATTTCATTACAAGTGTTGAAACATACCTTGAATTTTTTATTCTTAAGGATAAAAGATTTGTATTTTTTGAGTATTTGTATTTTTCAAATTTCTTAAAACAAGATTTTCATCACCGATAAATTCGCGATGCCTTTTATTGTTTATTTTTGGGACAAAGAATGAAAAAATCTAAACGAAAATCATTTTTCCAACATTATTTCAAACAATCTTTTAAACGGGCAGTAATTTAAAATTTAATTTTTAATTTAAACCTAAAATCGGGATTCAGAATTTTGCATAATCAAATGTTTGATGAAAAATGAATTGCGAAATCCCGATCCTCGATTTCCCGATATTTTAAAACTTAATTAAAACATAATTTACTTAATTCAGAATTAAAAGGGTTTAAACATTAAGTTAATCACGTCGCAAAATCAGGATTCACAGTTTTATAAGATCAAATAATTTTGTCATCTTATTTCCCGATTTCCCGATTTCACGATACATTTAATCCCTAATTAAAGTTTTGAATTAATCTAATAACTGCTAAGAATGATTAAGAGTTACATAATTACATCGCGATATCGGGATTCGCGGTTTTATGAGAAGCATGTTTCATGTCATCAGATTTCCCGAAATCCCGATCCCCGATTTTCCGATTAACGAAATCCCGAAAAGATTTAATCTTGATTAATTAAGATACTAACAACGTTTTAATTTAAAACAATACATCGTGATTTCAGCAATCAGGGTTCTCCGACGACATTTTTCCTCGACATCAAAAGTGTCGAAACTCCGAAAAGCAGGTTTTCAAATTTAATTCAAGATCAACGCTAATTAATCATCCTTCTAAACAAGGCTTAAAGTTAATCTTTCTTTGAACGTCTTTAATGTGTCATTGTCTGATTTAGTAGGTTTCTATTATATTTGAAAACACCAAGAAAGCCTAAGTACAAACATTAAATGCATATCTTCGGAAATATCTTTTTCATTAAGAGCCTTAACTTCGTAACAGAGGTACAAATCTCAATGTTTTTATGATATATTTGAAATAAATATTCGAAACGTCTGGATTATCATTTCAAAGCTAAATCACTCTCTGTTACAGGTTTTCAAGTTAATCACAGAGCTATGGCACCCAAAAAGGCGTCGAAGAAAAATGAAGATCAACCAGAAGGTGATATTATCTCTGATACTACTGCATCCGGAGTACACTCTATCAAATCATGGACTAGAATTTCCGAAAAACTGGAGGATGAGCTTAAATATGCAGCCACTGATTCGAAAAATCACCTCCGAGATATTGCCATGTCTGAGCTTCATAAGGTTGTTGCACGTCCGAGACTTGTGTCATATACCGATATGATCAGCTGGGCACTGGAAAAAGTAGATATCCCGACCAGAAACATTCTGAACAAGCAAGGAGTTGTCATCAGCTCATTCAGGCCTAGGCATATTCAAGTAATGTATAATCTCTCGCCCAATTATAGACACACTTTTAATTCTGAGTTTTTAGCCGAATTTCAAAGAAAATAATGCATTGAAGCGGGCCAAACATACCCTGACATGATTAAAGGATGGGCCAGAGATGAAAACAAGTTTAGGGCTGATTTACATGGAATTTATGCCACAACTTCCTCAAATGAATATATGGTTTATGTAGCAATGATGTTATGTAGACTTTTTGGGAGAAAGGATCCTTGTCACTTTCATGCAGATTGGACACCTTTTTTAGAGGAAGTTTCAGAGGGATGCAGTTTTAATTGGCACAAAATTTTGTCAGATAACCTCACATCAGAGGTTGTGAATTATAAAGCAGCTAGGTCAAAAGGACAACCAGTGTCTTTTTATATGTCAGCTTATATCATGGAT